>OLKM01002482.1:0-67041 GCA_900291075.1 Melanogrammus aeglefinus
TGGCGAGCATTCCCGTCACGTTTTCCTTTACACAGCTGATGGTGAACCTCGCCCAAGGCTTTAGTCCAAAAGACAAAAGTACCTCTGAGGTCGGCTGAACCTCAATTTTACATGTTAATAGCAAAAGGCTGGCGGGGGATGTCCCAGACCCCCGACACAAAAACCCGTCTACAACAGTTTAGTTTGGTCACTTTTTCAACCAAAGTGATTTGCAGGTGTGTGTGTGTGTGTGTGTGTGTGTGTGTGTGTGTGTGTGTGTGGTGTGTTGTGTGTGGTGTGTGTGTGCTGCGAGTAGTACTGGGTCTTGTGTCTATAGTGTGTGTTTGTATTGGTCTATTTGTGTGTTAGAGTGTGTATTACAAGTGTGTGCTAGGGTCATTAATACTGTGTGTGCTGAGTGCGTTATGAGACCAAACAACAAGCTTTACTGGCACCTAAATATACAAGTCATCTGCTACATTTGGATAGCTATTAAAACCTTTTCCCAGACGCCAGCGGTATTAAGCCAATGACTCAACCCATGCAAGCAGAGACCTGCCCAGAGAAACCCCATTTCCTTAGTCTCCTTTTAAGCCTCCTATTTGAATTAGTTGGTGCTTAGGACATGTAAATGTGCATTTTGACCATGCAAATTAACAATTCCCCTGCCAAGAGTGCCCTTTAAATTGTTTTGAGCTCACAAAATAAAAATGTTTATCCTCAGTACCATTGCTTAGGTCACATAAAGGTGTCACAGGGGATTGGATTTCCAGGTGACACTGATGTTTTGGCAACATTGTTGAGATGCAGGTTGAGAGAAGGAAAGGGAGACGTGGTTAACTAGATGGAGGGAGGGAGGGAGGGAGGGAGGGAGGGATAAATACAGCAATAGAGAGGGAGGGAGGGAGGGAGAAATACAGCGATGGAGAGGGAGGGAGGGAGAGGCGGGCACAGGGCGGGAAAGAGGAGTAGTAAATCTAAATTTATGACAGGGCGTGAAGGAGAGGGGATTGGGCGGGAGAATGGGGGAGTGAGCGAGGGAGAGTTGGATGAGTAACAGATTGGACAGGTAGCAACAGGTAGGAGCACTAGCTAGCAGAGCGCTAGCTATAGTGAGCATGAGCATGGTGTGATCTGGGCTAGGCAGACTCTGCCTCTCCTTGGTCCACCCACCTGGACTTACCTGGACCAGCCTGGACTTACCTGGACCGGGGGGCTTCCCTGGACTCAGATGACTGCACCTGCACTCACCTGATATCACATCTGGAGACACCTCAACTCGGACAAGCTCGGAAGTCAAAAAGGTTAGTGTGTGTGTTTGTGTCTGTGTGTTTGTCTGTGTACGTGTGTCTAGATGCATGCCTGGAGCTTGGACCTTCAACCAAGTCATATCAGCTTCAACACACAGCCGCTACACCACTAAACTCTATGACCCTTGAGTTTGATAAATGACCGATCTACTTCCTCTGTGCGTGATATCAACCTCTCCTTCGGTTGGTCCGCTGATGTTTCTCAACGCCCCCCCCCACCACTCACCCACCGGTCCTCGTCAGGTCATGGTCAACACCAGCTGCTTAACGCTGCTCTTGTTGACCTCAAACTTAGGTTGGATTCAGGATTCAGTTGTAGAGAGAGAGAGAGCAGAAAAGAGCAGAAGAAGGCGAGGTTTTGAAACACCCCCCTACCTAACCCCCTCCCTCAATGTGTTGGTTCACTTGAGTAGTGGTGCATCAGTGATTGACAGGCAAGATCGATTCTCCAAACCAAAATCGGTCACAAAATGAACCAGGCAGAGTCTTAAATCAAAATTGTCTCATACAGAGGCCGGCCGGCCGGAACAGAGAGGTGCAAATGGGGGTTTATTATGGCTTTGTTTATGTCAGTTGGTCCATCGCTCAAAAAGCTTACAGCTGAATTACTTGTTCATGGAGTCACTTATTTGTGTTTGAATTGTGATGACTCAGACTCCGCCTGGTGTTATGGTGAGGCCTAACCTTGATGTTAAGCGCTGCAGGGAGGTGTCTTAGGTGGTGGAGAGGCGGCTGGAGGAGTCTGGTCTTGTAGAGATGGCATGATGATTCATTAGGAATGTTGGAGTTCCACCCTGATCTACAACCCCCCCCCCCCCCCTCGCTCTCCTCCCCCACCTGGCCACTGAGGAGCTTTGGAAGGACCTCACACACACACACACACACACACACACACACACACACACACACACACACACACACACACACACACACACACACACACACACACACACACACACACACACACACACACACACACACACACACACACACACACACACACACACACACACACACACACACACAGACGCACATGCAAACACACACAGACACACGCACACACAGACACACACACACACACACATGCACACACACAGACACACACGCACGCACGCACGCACGCACACACACACACACACACACAGACGCACATGCAAACACACACAGACACACGCACACACAGACACACACACACACAGACACACACACACACATGCACACACACAGACACACACACACACATGCACACACACACACGCACTATGGCGCGTATAAGAGCCATCTCTCCAGGGGTGTTCTTGGAAGTTTCCGGAACATATAAAGTTCTGGTGTGGCTGCAGCAGTCTGTCTGACAGGTGTTTTCCAGCACACATAAAACACATAAATCCATAAAACATTCATTCATATTCCCTAGCCTTAATTTCTAAATTAGCCTCCTAAATGTCCATTATACACAACTCTGTTTTCTTTTACTTGGTTGCATCCCATTCGTTACCAAATGATCTTGTCTTATCTTATCTTGGATCCCATAATTCAGTGAGCTCTATGTTTTTAAAGTTTTAACTTTTGGCGGCCCGTCCATTGGTAAATTACAGCAGGTAATTATTGATATGAAATTCAATTCAATTCAGTTTATTTAAGAAGGGGACAAAAAAATAAAACATCAATAGCAGAAGGAGCCACTGCCATCCCTTTTATGATTGAATTAAAGTGATCTGTTGCAACTATTTGTACTCCTTATCTTACAAAACACAACCGCCTTCTATGGTGATGCAATCTACCAAAATCTACGACTACCCCCTCTATGTCTCTCAGAATAACTCCTCTTGACACATTGATATCAGATGATGTCCCCGGAAATGAATGGGCTAATGTCTCGGAAGACAATTGTATACAGACAGCAGCAACTAAACTAGTAGTATGGTGACAGAGTGAACTACTGATCTGATGACATAGTGAGCTACTGGTCTGGTGAAAGAGTGAACTAATTGTCCCGTGACAGAGAAAACTATTGTTCTTGTGACAGAGTTATCTTTGGTGTCCAATACAAAGGCAGTGGTGTGTCCTCATAGCCAATCAGGTCCACTTGGGAGTTATCGATAGGAGGAAGGGGAGGAGCAGATGGACAGGATCTGAGATCCTTGTTTTTCCACAGCTATATATCCTCCGGCACTCCCCCTACACACACAGCAACCTTTACTACTACTGACATTGGAATATGCACATATCCAAAGCCAAATAGCTTTAGATCTGGTTTGGACATGGCCTCAAGTTAGACCTGAAGGAAGAAGACCATGAACACAGTAGTAAGAAGTTGACCTCTCCTCCTCTCTCCTCACCTCTCTTCTCAACTCTCACCTCCTCCTCTCTCCTCTCTCCTTCCTCTCGCCTCCTCTCTCCTCACCTCTCCTCTCATCTCCTCCCTTCTCATCCTTTCTCTTCTACTGTGTGTGTGTGTGTGTGTGTGTGTGTGTGTGTGTGTGTGTGTGTGTGTGTGTGTGTGTGTGTGTGTGTGTGTGTGTGTGTGTGTGTGTGTGTGTGTGTGTGTGTGTGTTTATGTGTGATCCTGACCTCATTTGTACCTGAACCAGTTCATCTAGCAAACAAGTGGCATGGCTGTTAGACCTGCGCTCACGTGACAATCAGGAATACTGTGTTTGGCTCTCCGGGGTATTGCAAGTATATAAACATGTGGCATCTAACAAACAAGTTAGATATCATGTCTTGGTATGAGTTAACAGCATGCATCGCACGGAGGTCCCTTGGAGAGCAGAGGGAGAGTGGGTTAGGGGGAGTGGGGGGCTTCAATGGGACACACCCGCCCGCCCATGGGTACATTCAGCCCCAACTACAATAGATCTGCGGCTGGTTGCAGGCTGAGCGCTATCGTACCTTTTACCAATCAGCAGAGAGCTGGAGCTGCCCTGGCGGTTCGCCGGGTAGAGAGTGTACCATTAAGGGCCAGTCCTTACCGCAGTGGCCGGGGTTTGATTCAATGAGGTTATGAAATCAATGAGTAGAATATATGGAAACCTGTTGGTGTACTTTCACTTGTACACAGACGACATGTAGGCCTTGCGATAAGTATGGACATTGTCTTTACCTTGACCAATGCATTCATCTTCTCCTTCGTTGCTGAACAACCGTAGTTTTACACACATTACTGTCAGCTTACCATGGATTCAATTTCTTGCACCAAATGCATTACCGCAAGGCATTGTGGGTGATGTAAACCTCTGGACCGACCATGGTGGTTGACCATCTCCCTGAGCCTTCCGGAGGCCTCACCAAGTTTACGTCAGGTTTTCATACCAGTAGAATAATACTCATGAGGGCTACAGAGATTCCCCCAGGGGGGTAAGTCACGAGAGGAAGTCAACGCGCTTGTGCTGAACAACGAATGGAACGCAGCTGGGTAGTGTGCTCAGTAACCATTCCCATTTCTTGCCAATTTTGGATGGCTTGCGAGCATGCGAACCTGTGACCAACTAGACTCTAATGTCTCTTCTGTTTGTCTCCAGTGTTCATAACTCACAGGTAAACTCATTCACCTGTGCTCCTTATTATTCCAGCTTCCTCGTTTCTGAACCTGTTAGTCAGTTATTTTGGTTTCGGCCTTTGTTTCTTTGGCAACAATTTATGACAACGTTTACTAATAAGTCATCTACAAGCTGTTAATAACTGATGAACTAATCATTAACTATACCTTGACAATGAGATGATTGTTGCTGATGATTGATTTAGTGCTATGCTAAAGAGACATTGTGTTACCATCAGGTGTGATGTGGATTAGCCACTACAAGCCATGTTAAAGTGGACCCTGTAGTGACAAATGGTTGCATGGATAGATCGGCCTTCCAGCTGCTACAATGTCTGGCTGGACCATCCATCACACTTCAGCCCTCCACTTGGGATGTCCCTAGAGGGTAGGTTTGACATGGCTTGTAATGGCTGATGAACATCACACCTCGCTGTAGCATATAAACCCTTTGATGTAGCATTTAACTGTATGTTAGTATTTGGTTGATTAGTCCATCATTAACTAGGATTACAAATGACTGACGACTGGACGTTATTCTAAAGTGTTTCCGTTGTTTCCTATATGTGCTTTTTTTTGTATCCTAGTAAACGTCTGTTAATCTCTGAGATTGGCTTCTTGTTTTGGCCCAGCCTGCAGAACCAATCTTTGTATGTTTGTATCTTCGTGCTGATTGGCTGAACCAGACGGGGCCTCCAAGCACTCACAGGGTTTCTGCTCGCCACACTAGACCTGTTTGTCTGTAAATGATGGCGCTGAGGGCAATAAGGATGTTTGGTTTGTTGGAACATGGAAGGTTGTTGATCAGGTCTGAGTGGGAGAATCACACAAATGCACACACACAAACACACTGCTGGGGGTGAGAGGGAGAGAGAGAGAGAGAGAGAGAGAGAGAGAGAGAGAGAGAGAGAGAGAGAGAGAGAGAGAGAGAGAGAGAGAGAAGAGAGAGAGAGAGAGAGAGAAGAGAGAGAGAGAGAGAGAGAGAGAGGAGAGAGAGAGAGAGAGAGAGAGAGAGAGAGAGAGAGAGAGAACTGGGCGTGCTGAGACCTGGGTTTGTCTCTCTTTAGGAGAGGTGGGTGGGGGATGGGAGGTGAAGCAGGAGAGACGCAGAGCTGACACATGTCCTCCCGTCCGACTGCGGTGCACCCTGTGTGCATGTGTGTGTGCGCCTGAATGAGTGTGTCCAAATGTGTGTGTAAGGGTGTGCCTGCATGTTTCTGTATGTGTGTGTGTGTGTCTGAGTGAGTATGTGTGTCTGAGTGTGTGTCTGAGTGCATTTGTGTGATTTCAGGGTACATTCATGTGCGGGCGCGTCTTATGTCTGAGTCTGTGATCTCCGATTCGTGTCTCACCCCGTGAGCTTCGCCCACCGAAGATGCCGACTTCCTGCGGTCAGGGTTCTACTTCCTGTCCGCCCACAGCCTGCCTCTGCCTCTTCCAGGGGATGTTCCGCCGGAGGAAGAAGAAGCGGGGGCTGGAGATCTCGGCGCCGCGGGACTTCCAGCACCGCGTGCACACGTCGTACGACGCGGCGCGGGGCTGCTACGTGGGCCTGCCCCCCCAGTGGCAGAGCCTCATCGAGAACCTGCGCAGACCCCTGCCTCTGGTGGACCCCTCCACCGTCACCCAGGTGGAGCTGGTGCCCAGGAAGGTGAGCACCCTGGGGTTTAGGGGTTACCTGCCCTGACCGCCTGGTTACCTGTCTGCCTGTTCTCAACTGCTGCTGCTTTCCGTTTCCTGTCTACCTACCCTTACCTGTGTATCTGTTGTTACCTGTCTACCTACCAGTCTACCTGTTGTTAACGGTTGTTACCTGTCCTACCTGGCTACCTGCTTTTAACTCTTGCTACCTACCATTACCTGTGTGCCTGGTTTTACCTGTCTACCTACCTGTCTATGTGTTATTAAGGGTTGTTACCTGTCTCCCACTTGCTACCTTTCATCCTGCTGTTACCTGTCTACCTGTTTCTACCTGCGTTACCTGTCTTCAGTCTTTTCCCCTCTGTATCTCTTCTCTCCTGTCTACCTGTTGCTACCTGTCTATCTGCTGTTACCTGTCTACCTGTTTCACCTGGGTTCCCTGTCTTCACTTCTTTCCCCTGTGTATCTCTTGTTACCAATGTGCCTCACCTGTCTTCCTGTCATGGGATCCAGTCAGTTGTTGACTAGACAGGCATGCAGCAACACATGGGAAACAGGCCAGGCCACGCACACTAGCTTCTCAAACAGGACTTCCTTTCGTGCGCCACCTGGGATGAGGAGGATGACTGTTTGATCTGAATAATAAAAGCAACGGGTTGTCTCAGGATTGTACTTAGTGAACATGTGACAACATGTTTTTCTTCTTCTACATTATCGTATCATAATGAGAAAGTAAATGCAAAAAGCAATCCTAGACTTTCACTTTATCTTAACTTTTGTATTTTAAAGGTAAAATCCTCTCCGGGTTCCTTTTTTCGAACCTAACTTTTGACCAATCAAAGCCCTTGGGGTCGTGTCGGCTCTTTTAACTGTAGTCTTTCTCCGACCTCCAGACCATAGTACGGGGCAGCTTCATCGGACACGAGGACTACATCACCCATGTGATCGCCGAGATGACCAAGCTGTCCATCACCAGCTCCAACTCGCTGCGCCGGTCCAGCCTGTCTGCACGGAAACGGGCCCAGTCGATGGGCCGGCTGGGAGAGCTGGAGGAGGGGGACTCCTACCAGTACCTGGAGCTCACCCAAGGGCATGGCCAGGGGCCCAACAAGGCCAGTGCCACCTACTGGCAGGACCGCATACGGCAGGTCCGCAGCGAGAGCGGCAGCCCCAAGCTGCAGGCCAAGACCGGCTTCTCTCCGCCCGCCAACGGCGTGCTTCCCCGGGCCAAGTCCTCCTACGAGATCGACTTCCACCCAGCGCCGGCCCCCGGCGGACCCCCGGCCCCCGCCGCCGCCCCCGGGATCAGAAGGACAGGCAGCCTCATGGGCAACCACGCCCGCAAAGAGAGTGCCGGACCCCCCGTCGGCCCCGACCCCAGCCCTGGAAACAAGAGGCCGGCGTCCGCCCACTACGGATCGCAGACGCCAGAGGCGGGTTCCAGGTTGAACAGGAGGGTGAAGCCAGCGGGGAACCACCTCCCAGACCTGCTGTCCCCGGCCAAGGGCGGCCCCCGCAGACCCCACTCCTCCTACGACCTTAACGTAAGAGCTCCTCTGGCCGGTTGTACTAGAAGACTTTCTGCTCAACTGCTCATAAACACATTTTTTCTGGGGAAATATTTCTTTCGCTAGGCTAATCATGATTATCTAATGGATGGCTGCCAACTCTGAGAAAGGAATACATTTCAAAAATGTCACCAATTGACTCAAATTGCTCGCATAATGACGTCGGTTACAAGGGAAGCTTCAACGCTGACTACCGGCTAACAGGAAGTGTGTTTCTTTCCCCCGTCCAGCCGATCTCAGCGAGCTTGTCTCCACTTCCTCCACCCAACGGGACCAGCAGCCCGATCACCGGCCGCCTCGTGGCCCCCCACCCGTTGACTCCGCCCCCGAGATACACCACCAGTCTACTGCAGGAGGCCCCGCCCCCAAGCCAAGCCCCGCCCCCTCCTCCCAGCCAGGGTCCACCAGGGTGACCCACCAGCAGTTCAAGGCGGCACTCCAGATGGTAGTGGGTCCGGGGGACCCCCGCACCTCGCTGGAGAACTTTGTGAGGATCGGCGAGGGTTCGACGGGCGTGGTCTGCATCGCACGCGAGCGCCACAGCGGGCGGCAGGTGGCCGTGAAGATGATGGACCTGAGGAAGCAGCAGCGCAGGGAGCTACTCTTTAATGAGGTTATAGCACTGGAAACTCACTACATCATTATTGCTGTAAACTAGCTTATCATCACTGTAAACTACCTTCTCATCACTGTAAACTAGCTTTTCATCACTGTAAACTACCTTCTCATCACTGTAGACTAGCTTATCATCACTGTAAACTACCTTCTCATCACTGTAAACTACCTTCTCATCACTGTAAACTAGCTTATCATCACTGTAAACTACCTTCTCATCACTGTAGACTAGCTTATCATCACTGTAAACTACCTTCTCATCACTGTAAACTACCTTCTCATCACTATAAACTAGCTTATCGTCACTGTAAACTACCTTCTCATCACCGTAAACTAGCTTATCGTCACTATTAACAACCTTCTCATCACTGTAAACTAGCTTATCGTCACTATAAACTACCTTATCGTCACTATAAACTACATTATCATCGCTATAACCTTTATTAACATCACTTTAACCTTTATAATCATCACTGTAAATGTGCATAGATTAATGTGCTATGTACTATGTACTCTTAACATGAATGGTGTATATAACATGGTAGTCGTGCGGTAGTACTACAGTAGTACTAGCTGTACTGCGCTGGTTCACAGGTGGCGATTATGAGGGACTACCGGCACCAGAACGTGGTCCAGATGTTCCGGTCGGCCCTGGTGGAGGAGGAGCTCTGGGTCATCATGGAGTACCTCCAGGGCGGCGCCCTCACCAACGTGGTTAACGAGACCAGGTGAGCACGCCTCGTTAACACAACCTGGGGAGAGCACCTCGTTAACGAGACCAGGTGAGCACGCCTCGTTAACATAACCTGGGGAGAGCACCTCGTTAACGAGACCAGGTGAGCACGCCTCGTTAACATAACCTGGGGAGAGCCCCTCGTTAACGAGACCAGGTGAGCGAACCTCGTTAACACAACCTGGGGAGAGCACCTCGTTCACGAGACCAGGTGAGCACACCTTGGTAGCAGCAGTTGGTCAGAAAACCTTGTTATAGAGACCAGGTGAGCACACCTCGTTAACGAGACCAGGTGAGCACACCTCGTTTACAGCACCTTGTCAGAACACCTCGTTAACGAGACATGATCAGGACACCTTGTTAGCACAACGTGGTCAAAAAACCTCGTTAGGGAGACCAGGTGAGCTGTGAGTATCCCAGCCAATCACAACCTTCATTCTAGCTTCATTGGTGTATGTATAATGAACAACCTGGTCTCACAGGAATCCGTGAAATGACTACGGACGCTTAACTCAAAATCCGTGGGATCATTACGGAAACACGCCGATTTCCGTAATATGCGCACGGACACATATCCCCGTTTCAACGAGCGAGTCGACCACGGGCGCTTAACTCAAAATGAATGGTTTGACATTCCGTTCTGTGGAAGACGAAAAAGGTGCAACCGTGCTCTGGGACACGATTCAATAGATTAACGGTTGTGCGCATGAGCACGAAATCACGTGACATATAGGTGAGATATATATATATATATTATATATATATATATATATATAATATATATATATATATATATATATATATATATATATATATATATATAGTCATTTGACGGATCCCTGTGTGACCAGGTCGACTTGTTCGGTGAAACGGGAATCTGTGCGCATATTCCGGAAATCGGTGTGTTTCCGTGATGATCCCACGGATTTTTAATTAAGCGTCCGTAGTCATGTCACGGATTCCTGTGAGACCAGGCTCATAATGAAGTAATGGTCGAGTGCATATATGGCTGAGTTCCATTTTTCCTCTGCCTCATGTTGCGATGCTAACCTGTGTGTTGGGTCCCACCAGGCTGAACGAAGAGCAGATAGCTACGGTGTGTGAGGCGGTCCTGCAGGCCTTGTCTTACCTCCACTCCGAAGGAGTTATCCACCGTGACATCAAGAGCGACTCCATACTGCTAGCCTTGGACGGCAGGGTAAGACACATACATACCTGCCCCAACACACTAGATATATAAAGAGAGAGACAGACACATACACACAAGGGGGCAGGGTAGTCTAGTAGTTAGTGTGTTTGATACGGAGCCAGCAGCTACTGGGTATAATCTCTGATGTCCACAGTCTACTTTTAGGCATCCTTGAGATGTCCTAAACCCTACCTGCACCTTAATGAGACGTATCTGAATTCACTCTCTATAAGGTGAATTCAGATATTCAGATTATAAAAACAGTAAAACCGTAGTGAGGGTATTTAGTGATACTCTCTTCTCTTCCTGCAGGTGAAGCTGTCAGACTTTGGCTTCTGCGCTCAGATCAGCAAAGACATAGCCAGGAGGAAGTCTCTTGTAGGGACGCCATATTGGATGGCCCCAGAGGTGATCTCCAAGACTCCCTACGGACCAGAGGTATCTTAAACCCTGCTGCTAAAGGGTGTGGTTCAACTGAGGTGAACGTGTTAACAGTGTGCGGTCCAGGTCGATGGGTTAATTATGTGTGTTCGTGTTCCAGATGGATGTGGTATTTATGTGTGTGTTCAAGGTGTATGCGTTAGATATGTGTGTGTTCCAGGTGGATGTGTTAATGTGTGTGTGTGTGTGTGTATTCTAGGTGGATGTGTGGTCTCTAGGCATCATGGTGGTGGAGATGGTGGATGGTGAACCTCCGTACTTCAGCGACACGCCTGTGGTGGCCATGAAGAAAATCAGAGATGACCCCGCCCCCACCGTCAGGAACCCCCACGAGGTATACACACACACACACACACACACACACACACACACACACACACACACACACACACACACACACACACACACACACACACACACACATACACATACACATCCACACACACACACACACACACACACACACACACACACACACACACACACACACACACACACACACACACACACACACACACACACACACACACACACACACACACACACACACACACACACACATACCGTAAATCCTCTAATATAGGCCTGGGCCTTTATTTCACTCAAGTGCATCGCGGTCCAGGCCATTAATGGAAGGAGGCCAGAATTAGAGACAGGCCTCTATTTCTATTCGAGCAAAACAGACTACCAGTGGAATTAATAAAAACGAGATTTTGTGTCTATTTGAACCTATAAAATACTAGGTTCATTTATTGAAAAAGTACAGTTACCATAACGGTATACAGAACAAATACCGGTAATTCAGGCTAAATTCCAGTGTAGTAATATGGTAACAAAAACGTAGCAAACATACCGGTAGTGCATTGTAAACACTTAACCATACATGGTGATAATTAGGTTATTGATTCATAACAAAAAGCAACTTACAGGTTTAGACACCTTACCGCGTACGTTACGTTAGCCTACCGGTGACTGAAAACTGAAGTCTCACGTTCGAGTCAAGAGCGAGGTGATGACCAGGCTACCGTAGCTATGGTTTGGATTCGTTAGCAAACATCGCCCCCCCCTGTGTTACTTGTATGTTACTATCACAAGTATAATGTTGAGGCCTGCCCAGAAAAAACGTTGGTTCTAATATAGCCCCGGCCTGTATGAGAGACCGGCCATTATTTACCTCCCCCGACAGCGAGACCGGCCAATGTTAGAAACCCGGCCGCTAATGGAATACAGGCCAATATTAGAGGATTTACGGCACATGTAAACACACACACACACCTTCCCATACTCAGTGGTTGTCGTCTCCCCAGATGTCTCCAGCTCTGAAGGACTTCCTGGGTTGCATGCTGACCCGGAACGCCGTCCAGAGGGCCACTTCCGCCCAGCTCCTCACCCACCCCTTCCTGTTCCAGGCCAGCTCCCCACGCTGCCTGGTGCCCCTGGTGGAGCAGTACCGCAAGCGCATGTCCCTCTGCTAAGCTAGCAGCAGATGAGATGACTACATGTCAGCCAAATACACGCTCAGCGGGAATAATCCACTGGAGGAAGACCCCGAATAATCTCGCTCCTCAGACCAGAGTTATGGATCCTAGAAATGATATCGGACTATGTCTGGCTCACCGTCGAGTAAAAACTAGTTACCGATAGTGACGGATGGACGTGACGTAATCTGGGGAGGAGAAAAGTGTCTACAGAGTCTGGCCTCAACCTCCATCTCACATCCCGATGTTATTTTACATCTGATGGACCTCTTATGTCATGGATGATGAAGATCGCATTATTGATTGCTACCCTCGGCTGAGCAACCTTAGTTCTTGTGCCAGCCCAATATTCTCCTTTTATTTAAATTCTCATTGCAGCCTTTAGCCATGTTCACACCAAAAGCAATGGGAATGTTCACTTTGCTTTACTTGTGCGAGTGAACCGCAAGCGTTATCTTGTGTGAGGAACGTAAAGGTCAACGTTTCTTTCCTCTAGCCATGGCCAAGATAACCACCATTGTTGAAGGGAGAACCCAACGTCTGGGTTCATAACACCGTCTGGAGAGCACACAGCTCGGTGAATTTCAGGATCTGCATCGGGATGACTGGACTTCAGGACGTGAGGCTTTCACGACAAAGCTTCACGCAAATTAGGATCACTGGAATTTCAGTTCCTTTGCATTGTTTGCACAGCCTGTCGACCGACCAAAAGTCCTTTACACCAGACGCTTAGCCAATAAAAGATGTGAAAAAGCGAAATTGTCGCTTCAAAACTGTACATCAGCCACAATGTGAATAAGCGGCCAATTCAAATACTAAACATTCCAGCGAAAATGACAGATTGACTATTTAAAGTATCACAGACCGATTAAATGCTCTGTCTTTTCACCAAACTATGCTATGCATTAAGAGCATTGAATTATACTGGAGTTTCACTTTTTAATCCAAGTGCAAAAAACAGTGTCACGAATGGCAAGGTGTTCTAAATGTGGAAGAAAAATGTGTTTAAAATGTTAAGAACAGAATCAAGAACGGGATCTTATTGAGAACGATTTAACAATTTATAACAGGTTTTCAAGTGATGTTCCTTAGAACTCATTCATAAAATGCTTGCTTTCTACTGAAAATCGCAAAAATATTTCACTTTTCACTGTTGTATTTACATTCTAAATATTTTCAGTATTTTTCTAGTCTAATTGTTCAGAACAGAAAGGAATTATCTGGTGTTCTCATGGTTATACTGGGTCTGCTGTAAAAATAATTGACTAACATTTTTATTTAATAAGGTCTTTGCGAGATATGAATGATGTGGACGTACAGTCATGAAATCATCTGAGCTGGCTACCTTATTGCAGTCGAAGGCAGCTCTTGAATGTGTAGTTTGGCTGCTGGTAAATTATTTAGGTATATAAATATATAAAAAAATATCTATGCATGGACCTTGGCTGTCCCATGGTCCCTCTGAACCCTCTCAGGTCCAGATGCATTCTGCCTGTATGGTATTTACTATGTGTTTGTTCCAAGAAAGCTTGGTTTGTAAGATTCTACCTATTCAGCTGGCCTGACAAGATTATAGTTCAATAACATTTTATGCTTTATTTTTTTTTTAAATAGTATGGGCAAGAGATTACTGATGCGTACAACACTGTGTACCTTATTGTGCCAAATGTGCATAACTACTATTCCAATGGGGACATTTAACTCTATCCTAGATTCTAAGCTAAGGTTAATTAAAGCATCTGAGCGTAGCAGTTTCTACAAAAGTAAATATTTATCGTAGATTCTTCAAAGTAAAATAGTGAGTCTGCAGTGTTTTTTACCGGACTGCAAAATAACTGCTTCAGTGTCCACATCTGTTGTTTTTTGGCTTTCCCGAGTGGCAAACATGCACCATTTCTTGGTTGTACCATTAAAATAGTGAACTGATCGATTACCTCTTTAAAGATGCTGATGAACCAAAGTGATACGGCTTAGCAGTAATTTCTGAGAGAAGAATCTTCTATGGGGATTTAACAATGAGAATAATCTCTGTGGACCCTTACTGCACATGTCTATCGCAAAACGTGTCCTTTTATTCTATGTTCTATTTTAACAAGAAAAGTTAATGAATTCCTGACTAAGTATATATTTGTATTAAGAGATACTGTGACTTGGCATACATCGTCTGAAATAGTTTGTAAGACTTATATGTAAATACAAAATAAAGCTCTCTCCTGTATCTCTCCTTCCTGTCAATCATTGCCCCGTCTCTGCTCATAGTTCAGTATTATTTTTAGTCTGTCTCTTCAGCAACAGTCTTCGATCCTAAAGGCGATGTCTTCCAACCACTTCTTGCATTCCCTGCCTGTCTGAGCGTGTGCGTCAGAGTCCTCCCGCTCCTCTCTCGACGCCACTGGGAGAACAGCCCTGAGTCTACACTGTCACCCTTCCACCTCCCTCTGCCTGGGCCTGTGACGCCGCAGGGCCTGGATGCCGCGGGCTTGGATGCCGCGGGCCCCCCCCTCTGGGGATCAGTGTCCCTGGGTTGGGTTCAATAAGGACGACCGTCATTAAAGAGTCAATCAAATGCTTAAAAATGTAAAGTAAAGAGGGGCTAGTTGGGCTTGTTCTGGTGGTTCTGCAGCCAAGACCCAGAGGCTAATGTAAAGCCTGACTGGTCTCAGAGGCCCAGTCATGCAGGAAAGTCTTCTGAACAATGTTGGTATGAATCAGGTGTCACCTTGGAAGGGCATTCTTTAGCCGCAGTCCTGAGGCAGTTTATGCATTGTTATATTTTGTATATATTTGGTTTTGTTTCATTATTTATATCATTATATATTTAATTGCATATATACTGTATAAATTATACAGTATGTGTCATTATCAACATTGTTATATATATCTTGTCATTTGCTACTTGTTCTTTGTGTTTCTACAAGAATAAACTACAAGAATAAACTAAGTAGAATGCATGTCCTGGTGATAAGTAGGACGATGCTGGGGCTTGGACAGGGCTACTTAAGATAACATATTATCAGAAGGCATTTTAAGAGGCAGCATCGTTGTTCTATTAGCGGATACACCATAGCACATTTCTCACTGTTTCTTTGTTCTTCCCTGGCATGTAACAAACAAACAAACCTGTCCTCTGTTGGCGTTGTCTAGGGGTGGAGGTGGGTGTTCGTTAAGTCATACAGAGTGGTGTTGAAACTGTTCATTAGGACACATGTGTATCCAGTCAGATGTATTTGTTAAACCTTTAATCACAGTGTTCTTTATACATTGTAAAGAGCAAAGGAGAAACACCCCAAACCCAGGGAAGAAACACTTATCAGGAACACAGTGGAAAATTATATGAATTAATTATTCACCAGATTTTGTTTACATAAGGTGACAATGTATTTATTTATTATTTATAAAAAACATTTAACACATTTAAAGGGTTGTTATATTTAATTCAGGACTTTGTCTAATGGAAAAACCTTCATTGGGTGTGTTTTGTGTTTGGAAGAGGTGTCAGGCCAAAGTCCTATTCCCTAAACGGAAAATAAAAATGTTACATGAACTTGAACTACTTGAAGCGGCTACCTGAATACAATATACAGAATGGTTCCTTGTGTCTTCATCCGACACATGCGTAGTATTCTCTGGGCTAAATGTAGAAGTGTCTCTGCTTGTTATCGGTCAGGACAGAAGGATGGAGATAGGCCGTGAAATGCTAGCCTCCATAGATGGACTCTAACAGCCAAAGGTCCTGGGTCTGACCCCACTGTGGAAAGATCCATTTCTAGAGGCTTCCTAATATGGAGCCCAGGAACCCTTTATAACGAGGCCCTAGAGAGGATGAGCAGAGTGGACATCACTTCTTCAGCCAGTGTCATCTCCAGACCTACCAGGACGCTATCCTTCCGCTGCCTCCACCATGGGTGACGCACTGATGGCTGAGTTTGGAAAGGCTGTGATCTATCTCAGGAAGTCTGACAAGGAGCGCCTGGAGGCCCAAACCAGGGCTTTTGACATCAAAACGCAGTGCTTTGTCGTAGACGATAAAGTGGAATATGTCAAGGGCCAGATCCAAAGCAAGGAAGGAGGGAAGGTTGTTGTAAAAAAGGAGGACAACACTACAGTGACAGTTCCAGAATCTGATGTCCATCCACAGAACCCGCCGAAGTATGATAAAATAGAGGACATGGCAATGTTCACCTTCCTCCACGAGCCTGCCGTGCTGTTCAACCTCAAGGAGCGGTACGCTGCCTGGATGATCTACACCTACTCTGGTCTCTTCTGTGTCACTGTCAACCCCTACAAGTGGCTGCCAGTGTACGATTCAGAGGTGGTTGCGGCCTACAGAGGGAAAAAGAGGACCGAAGCTCCTCCTCACATCTTCTCCATCTCAGATAACGCCTACCAGTACATGCTCACTGACCGGGAGAACCAGTCGGTCCTCATCACTGGAGAATCCGGTGCTGGGAAAACCGTCAACACCAAGCGAGTCATCCAATACTTTGCCAGTATCGCTGCGGTTGGCGGTGCGGTCAAGAAGGATGCCAACAAAGGGACTCTGGAGGATCAAATCATCCAGGCCAACCCTGCACTAGAGGCCTTCGGTAACGCCAAAACCCTGAGGAATGACAACTCCTCCCGTTTTGGAAAGTTCATCCGGATTCACTTCGGGAACAGCGGCAAGCTTAGCTCTGCAGACATCGAGACCTACCTGCTTGAAAAGTCCAGAGTCACTTTCCAGCTGAAGTCTGAGAGGAACTATCACATATTCTTCCAGATCTTGTCCAATCAGAAGCCGGAGCTGTTGGACATGCTGCTGATTACCAACAACCCCTACGATTACTCCTACATCTCCCAAGGAGAGGTAACCGTCGCCTCCATCAACGACTCGGAGGAGCTCATAGGCACTGATAGTGCGTTTGACGTCCTCGGCTTCACCCTGGAAGAAAAGATGGGGGTGTACAAGCTGACTGGTGCCATCATGCACTATGGCAACATGAGGTTCAAGCAGAAGCAGCGCGAGGAGCAGGCAGAGTCAGACGGGACTGAAGCGGCTGATAAATCAGCATACCTCATGGGTCTGAACTCGGCGGATCTCATCAAAGGTCTCTGCCACCCCAGGGTGAAGGTAGGGAATGAATATGTCACCAAAGGTCAAGGAGTGGACCAGGTCTACTACTCCCTTGGTGCGCTGGCTAAGTCAGTGTATGAGAAGATGTTTAACTGGATGGTGGTGAGGATTAACCACTCCCTGGAAACCAAGCAGCACCGACAGCACTTCATAGGAGTGCTGGACATTGCAGGTTTTGAGATCTTTGACTTCAACACCTTTGAACAGCTCTGCATTAATTTCACAAATGAAAAACTGCAGCAGTTTTTCAATCACCACATGTTTGTCCTGGAACAGGAAGAGTACAAGAAGGAAGGCATTGATTGGGAGTTCATTGACTTTGGGATGGATTTGCAGGCCTGCATTGACCTCATTGAGAAGCCCCTGGGTATCATGTCTATTCTGGAGGAAGAGTGCATGTTCCCCAAAGCCAGTGACCAGACGTTTAAGTCTAAGCTCTATGATAATCACCTGGGCAAAAACAAAATGTTTGAGAAGCCTAGACCTGCAAAGGGAAAAGCGGAGGCCCACTTTGCTCTGGTTCACTATGCTGGGACAGTCGACTACAACATTGGCAACTGGCTGGTGAAAAACAAAGATCCTTTGAATGAGACGGTGGTGGGGCTCTTCCAGAAGTCCTCCCTCAAGCTCCTCAGTGTGCTCTTCTCCAGCTGTGCATCTGAAGCTGACAAGGGTGGCAAAGGCGCCAAAAAGAAAGGCTCCTCCTTCCAGACAGTGTCAGCCCTTCACAGAGAAAACCTGAACAAGCTCATGTCCACCCTGAAGACCACACATCCACACTTTGTCCGCTGTCTGATTCCGAATGAAAAGAAAACTCCAGGAATCATGGACAACTGCCTGGTGATGCATCAGCTCCGCTGTAACGGTGTCCTGGAAGGAATCAGGATCTGCAGGAAGGGTTTCCCCAACAGGGTCTTGTACGGGGACTTCAAACAGCGGTACAGAATCTTAAATGCTTCTGCCATTCCTGATGGACAATTCATGGACAACAAAAAGTGTGCAGAGAAGCTGTTGGGGTCGCTGGACATCGACCACACCCAGTACAGGTTTGGCCACACCAAGGTCTTCTTCAAGGCAGGTCTGCTAGGTACATTAGAGGAGATGCGAGATGAGCAACTGTCCCGCATTATCACCAGGATCCAAGCCAACGCCAGGGCCATTTTAATGAGAGCTGAGTTTGTCAAGCTTGTGGAGCGCAGAGATGCTCTGTTGCTGATTCAGTGGAACCTTCGTTCTTTCCTGGGGGTGAAGAACTGGCCTTGGATGAAGCTTTTCTTCAAGATCAAGCCCCTGCTGAAGAGCGCAGAGTCAGAGAAGGAGATGGCCAACATCAAGGATGAATTTAACACTATGAAGCAAGCCTTGGAAAAATCGGAGGCCCGAAGGAAGGAACTAGAGGAGAAAATAGTGACGGTTCTCCAAGAGAAAAATGACCTGACCATGCAGATTCAGTCCGAACAGGATACATTAACAGACGCGGAAGAGCGCTGCGAACAGCTCATCAAGAGTAAGATTCAACAGGAAGCAAAGTTGAAAGAGATGACTGAAAGGATGGAGGATGAGGAAGAGATGAACGCTGATCTCACTGCCAAAAGGCGGAAGCTTGAAGACGAATGCTCTGAGCTGAAAAAGGACATTGACGACCTTGAGCTGACATTAGCCAAGGTCGAAAAGGAGAAACACGCCACTGAAAACAAGGTGAAGAATCTCACGGAGGAGCTGGCTTCTCAGGATGATAACATCCTGAAGCTTAGCAAGGAGAAGAAAGCCTTACAAGAGGCCCACCAGCAGGCTCTGGACGACCTTCAGAGTGAAGAGGACAAGGCCAACACCCTCACCAAGGCCAAGGTCAAGTTAGAGCAGCAGGTCGATGACCTGGAGGGTTCCCTGGAGCAAGAGAAGAAGGTCAGGATGGATCTGGAACGTTCAAAGCGAAAGCTGGAAGGCGACCTGAAACTCAGTCAGGAGAGTTTGATGGACCTGGAGAACGACAAACAGCAACTAGAGGAGAAGCTGAAAAAGAAAGACTTTGAAACGTCGCAGTTGAACGGACGAATAGAAGACGAGCAGGTGGTCAGTGTCCAGCTGCAGAAGAAGCTGAAGGAGAACCAGGCAAGGATTGAGGAGCTCGAGGAGGAGCTCGATGCTGAGCGGGCAGCCCGGGCCAAAGTGGAAAAGCAGCGCTCCGATGTTTCCCGTGAGCTGGAGGACATCAGTGAGCGTCTGGAAGAGGCCGGGGGCGCCACCTCGGCTCAAGTGGAGCTCAGCAAGAAGAGAGATGCTGAGTTCCAGAAAGTCCGCAGGGAGTTGGAGGAGTCTACACTTCAACACGAGGCCACTGCTGCAGCACTGAGGAAGAAGCATGCTGACAGTGTTGCTGAACTGGGTGAACAGATTGACAACCTTCAGCGAGTCAAGCAGAAGCTGGAAAAGGAAAAAACTGAACTGAAACTGGAGCTGGATGACATATCATCCAACATGGAGTGTGTGGTCAAAAACAAGTCTAATATTGAGAAGATATGCCGCTCAATGGAGGACAGCATGAATGAGTACAAGAGCAAGTATGAGGAGGCTCAGAGGACGATCAATGACTTCACCACCCTGAGAGCCAAACTTCTCACTGAAAACGGGGAACTGGGACGTCAGCTGGAGGAGAAGGAGTGCCTGGTGTCACAGCTCACTAGGGGGAAGCTCTCCTACACCCAGCAGCTGGAAGACCTCCGCAGACAGCTGGAGGAGGAGGTCAAGGCGAAGAACGCCCTTGCCCACGTGGTGCAATCGGCTCGTCACGACTGTGACCTCCTGAGAGAACAGTTTGAGGAGGAGCAGGAGGCCAAGGCTGAGCTGCAGAGGGCGCTGTCCAAAGCCAACATTGAGGTCTCAACCTGGCGGACCAAATACGAAACAGACGGGATTCAGCGCACAGAGGAGTTAGAAGAGGCCAAGAAGAAGCTGGTCCAGCGTCTTCAGGAGGCGGAGGAAGCCATCGAGGCTGTGAACGCAAAGTGTTCCTCCCTGGAAAAGACCAAACACCGCCTCCAAAATGAAATCGAGGATCTCATGTTGGACCTTGAGCGTTCCAACGCAGCGTCCACAGCTCTCGACAAGAAGCAGCGGTCGTTTGACAAAGTGATGGCCGAGTGGAAGCAGAAGTTTGAGGAGTCTCAATGTGAGCTGGAGGCGAGCCAGAAGGAGGCTCGCTCTCTGAGCACAGAGCTCTTCAAACTAAAAAATGCCTACGAGGAGTCTCTGGATCAGCTAGAGACCATGAAGAGGGAGCACAAGATCCTCCAGGAAGAGATCTCTGACCTCACTGACCAGCTTGGCGAGGGCGGGAAAAATACCCATGAGCTGGAGAAACTCCGGAAGCAGCTGGAGCAGGAGAAGACGGAGCTTCAGTCAGCACTAGAGGAGGCAGAGGGCTCTCTGGAGCACGAGGAGGGCAAGATCCTCCGGGCCCAGCTGGAGTATAACCAGGTGAAGGCTGACATGGAACGGAAAGGTTCTGAGAAGGATGAGGAGATGGATCAGGCCAAGAGAAACTACCAACGGATAATCGATTCCCTCCAGTCTTCTCTGGAATCGGAGACAAGGAGCCGCAACGAGGCGCTCCGAGTCAAGAAGAAGATGGAGGGCGACCTCAATGAAATGGAGGTCCAGACTGAGCAAAGCCAACCGACAGGCGGCCGATGCACAGAAGCAGCTCAAAGTCATCCAAGCATACCTGAAAGATACCCAGATACATCTGGACGACGCAACCCATGGGAACGATGATCTCCGAGAGAACATCGCTCTGGTGGAACGGCGAAATAATCTGATCCAGGCGGAGCTGGAGGAGCTGAGGGCAGCTCTGGAGCAGACGGAACGAGGCAGGAAGCTGGCGGAGCACGAGCTGACCGAGGCCACAGAGCGCATGCAGCTGCTTCACTCACAGAACACCAGCCTCATCAACCAGAAGAAGAAACATGAGGCGGATGTTCTCCACCTGCAGTCTGAGGTGGAGGACGCCATACAGGAGAACCGCAATGCAGAAGAGAAGGCGAAGAAGGCCATCACCGACGCTGCCATGATGGCAGAGGAACTGAAGAAAGAGCAGGACACCAGCGCCCACCTGGAGCGCATGAAAAAGAACATGGAGCAGACGATCAAGGACCTGCAGCACCGCCTGGACGAAGCCGAGCAGGTCGCCATGAAAGGCGGGAAGAAGCAGCTTCAGAAGCTGGAGGGACGCATCAAGGAGCTGGAGAACGAGCTGGAGACGGAGCAGAAGAGAGGCACGGAGGCCGTCAAAGGGGTGCGCAAGTACGAGCGCCGTATCAAGGAGCTCACCTACCAGACAGAGGAGGACCGCAAGAACCTGGCCCGTGTGCAGGACCTGGTGGACAAGCTGCAGCTCAAGGTCAAGTCCTACAAACGCTGTGCGGAGGAGGCCGAGGAGGCGTCCAACGTCAACATCGCCAAGCTCCGCAAACTACAGCATGAGCTGGAGGAGGCGGAGGAGCGGGGGGACATCGCTGAGTCTCAGGTGAACAAGCTGCGGGCGAAGACCAGGGACGGCTCCTCAAAGAAGGGTCTCGACGAGTAACACGCCCACCGATGGTGAGTCACCAGACAAACACAACCAACACCTGTTAATTGGTGACACTCCAGACATACGACACACAACTGTTACTAGGCAACAGTCAAGGAACACGACACATACGTTACGTTAGGTAAGAATTATCATAAGTACCTGCAGATAACCTTTCTAATCTTGGTTCATAGCCATTCTGGCAAATATATAATAATATTGACTTATTAAAACTAATTTTCCTCTGTTGTCCTTGGAAAGCTAGGTGTTTAAACATCATAGAGATGATCACATGTTGGAAAACTCTGCTGAAGACACTTGTTCTAAAACTTGACATGATGCTTTGCTTCCTCTACAGATACTCTACTTTGATTGGTGGACATTGACCCACGTGATGTGTCTGTTGCCATGGGGAACACAGCTAGCAGCATGCCTTGCACTGGATTTGCCTAACCAGGGCTAAAGTATTCAAACTACAAAAATTGCCCTTCGATGCTTCAGAATGTTGCTTTACCAGAAACAAAATATATCTAAACCTGAAGTTTTTTTTCTCCATAGTTTAGGCCTGGTTGTAAACATTGAATGCCTTTTATATCACATGTTAGTCCTATATTTTACTATTAAGTGTTTTGTTTTATTGATATTACACACTTCATCACCAGGAAGTGTGTCGTTTCGGTATTACCTATATTTGGACTCACCTGGTCACAGTTTGACCGAGGGAGAAAACTCAAAGAACAAAACTGCAAATTGAAAGTAATAGCAATATAAAACGCAATTGTTCTTGGTTAATAGTTAATAGTTAGAATCGGAAAGCTCGGCCATTGATCCCAGTTTAAGCTTTTATATTTTAGAACAAATTATTTGTCCATATCCCTGCAGTGAAAATCAATGAACGCAGCTGGTTATTAATTGATGGGTAGAAGGAAATTCAATAATTTGAAACTATTTCTAAAGAAACATGCTATTTTACTTGTCTAGCTAATTCCCATCAATGTATTGTACTCCTGACAGAAAAATAAAACCATTACATTAGGCCTAGTTAAAAACAATGCATCCATTTATATTGCTAAATGTGCTTCAGTTTGTCAGAATAATACAAAACGTATATGTAACGTATGAAATTAAATCGTTATCTTTCCAGAGGTTTATTCAGAATCAACAATGTGTGTATAACTCAATGCTGTTTCAAGTGCCAATGGAGTCAATTATTATCCATTACATTAGTTTTAATTCATTACATTTATTTTATATTTGCTTCATTTGTTACCTAGAAGTTAAATGAATACCAATTGGATAGTGTGATGAACCTTACTATCACAGGGGGCCAGCAGCAAATGACCCCTTTTAGTGAAAATACAACCGACTGAATACAACTGAAGATGTCAGTCGTATTGAGGGTGTCATTAAGGATTGCGGTAGGGTGCAGACACCGTCCTCAAGGATCCTACAGGATAGGGCTGCATACATGTGTGTCAAAACCAGTAACTTACGACTGGGAGACGAACCTCAGACTTGGGTGTTAACCTCTCAATGAAGTATCTTGAACTCCGACCCCCTCCCTCATGAGTGGGGTCAGAGGTTGTGAAGAAGATGAATGCAGAAGAATGAAAAACACGTGGAACAAGTTTACTTGGTTTTATTAAGCTGATTTAAAAGAGAACTTTAAAAGACATTTGGATCACATCAGTCATAAGTTAGGATTTCTGATGTGGAGAACTAAGGGTAACAGTATGTATTAAGCTAGGCATAAATGGACAATGGTACTGTAGGACTCTGTACCCGTAGGCTATTCTGCCCCTTTATAAATGGCTGTATACTTAGTACCCGCTGGAGGTTCAGTATAATATTTATATTATTGGGGCAGTTAAGGATTATGCCATTCAGCACACCAGATGTGAGTGTTGACTTTTGCATTGAGTGTTCACATGTGGGAGAATGTAAAACGGTTAATTAATCGGATCAATCATAGTTTGTATGCATTAACAAGGATTAAGTTACTTTAAAATTACGTCCTGAAAGCATCTCTAGAAGCCATGACAGATGCTACCTTTCCTACTCTTATTTTTATTGGTCAGTTTCCATGACAGAAGCACTATGTAAGACAGTTTCTTACAATTAGTCCTGTATGTTTGGTATTGAATGCGGGTTAAAAACACAACCTAGCAAAAAACAAAACATATAAACACAAAACGTAATTATACCTAAACACACGCTAACAAATCCCAAGTACACACACACACACACACACACACACACACACACACACACACACACACACACACACACACACACACACACACACACACACACACACACACACACACACACACACACACACACACACACACCCTCATCTTAGGCCAAACTAGCGTACATAAGAAGAAACCTTTATGCCATTGAGCATAAGTTATGGAGCCGATCATCACGCCATGGTTTAATACTTAAAATAAGATTTCAGCTTCAGTATGGGCTTACACAGCATACTAGCTGCTGTATGCCAAGTGATGAAATCAACATCCAGCATGCTAGATGTCAAGTAATGACTTCAACTCCCAGGAGACTAGATGCTTGATTCTACGTCATGGTAAAATACTAAGCAGCTAAATGCTTGGGGCAGTAACATGAACTATCAGCCATCTTAGGTGCCAAGCCTTGGCATGCTTTGATGCCAATTTATAAAGCTAAAGCCAATACACATCCGAGGAAACGTATGGCCGCATCATTACCCGAAATTCAGGAATTCTCTCAAGTTGGACTCAGTAAAAAGGATTGGGGAAGGATTAAGCGTAAAGCTGAAACACATTAAAGCCCGAGGCACCACTAATGTAGATCCTGTAAAAGTGCAGTTTTACATCTTTTTTGGTGTTTTAAGTGCATACATTTGTTGTCACATTTATGGCTTTGTATCTAGCAGCAGGGGGCTGCCCGTCACCGACGGCCCCCCCCGCTAGAGCCTCTTGGTGTGTTTGGAGTTGTAGTGGCCCCTCATATCCTTGCGCAGGCGGAACTTCTCGCCGCACACGCCGCAGATGTACAGGTGGACGTCCATGTGGCTCTCCAGCTGCTCCGTGCTCGGGAACACCTGGAAGCACACCTGGCAGATGGTCTCGCCGGCCGCCAGGTGGGAGATCATGTGGCGGACGTGGTCGTGCTTGAGGAAGGTGCCACGGTCGCACACGGGGCACACGTAGCGCGCCATGCCCTTGTGCATGTCGGTGTGCAGCCGCAGCTGCCGCTCCCGCAGGAACTGCTTGCCGCAGGTCTGGCAGCTGAACTGCTTCTCGCGTGTGTGCACCGTGTAGTGCTCCCGCAGGTGGCAACGCTGGTAGAAGCCTTTCCCGCAGAGGGTGCAGAAGTGTTTGCGGCGGTGGTCCGGCTCTCCGCCGTCCTCCGAGGGCGCGGGCCGCAGCAGCTGCTGCTCGTGGCAGGCCAGCGCGTGCTGAAAGGCCCGGCCCTCGCTCTGGAACACCAGGCCGCAGTGCAGGCAGGCCAGGTCGGGCGGGTCCTGCAGGCCCTCCTCCAGCCCCGGCGCCTCCTCCTCGTCCTCCATCCCCTGCGCCTCTTCCTCTTCCATCAGGGAGGAGTCGTCCTCGCCGTGGGAGTCCGACTCTGCCTCCTGCAACTCGCCGCAGCGCTCGGCGTGCTCCTGCAGCTGCCGGCCCTTGATGAGCACTTGGCCGCAGCGGCCGCAGGCGCAGATGTGCCCCATGTGGCTGGAGAGGTAGTGGCCCGAGCGGTCGTCCTCCGTCAGCTCCACGCCACACAGCTCGCAGGGCGATGACTCCTCCTCCTCCGGCGGCTTCTCCTCCTTCACCTTGCGCAGTTTCGAGGGGATCCCAGAGTCGTCGCTGCTGGACATGTGACCGTCGAAGGGCCCCTGAGGAGCGTCCTCCATGCGGGAGAAGCCCGGCTCTGTGTGCTCCTGATCCGGTTCCTCCTTCTCCTTTAGTACAGTAGAGTCTTGGACCCTGGAGTCGCTGGCCCTGCCGGCAGAGTCTGAGGCGTGCGGCTGCCCCACTCGGACCACCTCTATCTCGGAGTACGGGGGGTCCTCCGGCTCGGTCTTGATGGAGACGGTCTTGGCGGTGGCGGGTTCGCCGCGGTCGCTCCCGGCGGCCACCGATCGGTTCATGGCGTCCGCCGGGTCCTCGGGCCACTCCTCCTTGCAGACCACCCGGTGTTCGTCCAGGCCCTCGGACGCCGAGCTCTCCGCCTTGCTGGAGTCGTTGTCCGCCTCGGCGGTGGCCCGGGGCGTCGGGAAGGCCTTCCGGTTGGTGCACGTCAGGATGTGCTCGATCAGCAGCTTCTCGCAGCTGAACACGAAGCCGCAGTCATCGCAGGTGTAGGTGCGACCGAAGCGCGGGCGCTCCTTCATGCTGGCGCTCCGGCCCATGCCGCCCGACCTCTTCCTGAGGTCGCACGGCTGCTCCACCAGGCCGTCCAGGACCACGAGGGGCGGGGCCACGATCAGAGGCGTGCCGGCGACCACCACCACCTCCTCCGCCGCCGCCGCCCCGCTGCCACCCGGATCACGGGGGCGGGAGGCGCCGCTTGGCGGGTCGCGACACTGGCGACGGCCATCTTGGGCCGGTCCGTCTCGGCGGCGGGCCTCTGCTGCTCGTACATACGCACGCCAAACATCATCTTCCCCGCGACCGGCGCGGCGGAGGAGGAGCTGGACGAGGAGGAGGAGGAGGCGGAGGAGGAGGGCGTCAGGTTGGAGCTCCGGATGTCCCGCAGGTCGTCCAGGGAGTCGGGGATGTAGTACATCTGCAGGTAGGCCATGGACGCCTTCAGCTCCTCGAACTCGTAGCTGCCCACCACGATCCTGCCCAGGTACATGAGCTGCAGGATGAGGTCGAAGCACTCGGCGCTGATCTGCATGTTGCTCAGGTCCAGGCGCCCGGCCGCCTGCTGGTCCCTGATGAACATCATCCGGAAGTAGGAGCTGCAGGCCGCCAGCACCGCCTTGTGGGCCCTGAAGTAGATGTCTCCGATGGAGATGCAGCAGTCGCACAGGAAGCCCCACTCCCGCTGGTTGTTGAGCTGCTGGAGCACATGATCGCTGTGGCTTGGCCTGGCCATCACCCCTGGGAGCAGAGCAGCAGGGTCAACAACACTAGCCATTAGCAACGCGGCTTCCACTCTGACATCAAAGGCATCGCTCGACAATGCCCCGTGGATAATTGAGCCAGCGTCTGGTACGCCGAGCTGCAAATACTCATTCTGTTTATTATATATATTTATATTTATAGATTATGATTTTTCTGAGATTGTGAGGGTTTATCTTATGTTCACAATATGACCGCTCAAGAATAAGAATATGGTAATTAACTGATTCATGCAACATTTTTCTAAATAAACCAAAAAAAGTAACAACCCTAACCCTAACTGTGATTTGAAGCAGATAAGATTTTTTTATTTTTTTAATCTGCTTGAATTACAGCTAACAGTAGATGCACTGGCTCTTTAAATTGACAAGCTATTCTTACCCACTGCATGACTACTAATTAACAGGCTACCTATAGTGAGGGTGTTCTCCACGGTGGCAGTTTAAGTCATGACCCTTCATGTCCCGCCCTAGGTCATGACCCTACGTCTCACTGGCTAGTACTTGTTGATAAATTGGATTAGTTGAGACTAATCCAACCCCCCCACCCCCCCCCCCTCCCTCCTCAATATTTTATTTTTTTCAGATCTACACAATTCAGGTGGATGCACTTTTTTAGTTTATAAAAACTTCAGGCGAAAAGATTTCGCCCAAAGGTGAGGAGTTATCAGGGCCTTATGTATGGTTATCTTAAAGGTGCACTCCTGGATCATTTCTGACCATCAACACATCTCTTTCCAGATTGGTTCCAGGAAACCTTCTTGCCTGACAATCACAGGTGTGAATGCCGTTCAGTGGTGGAGTAACGTAGGGATGGAGCAGAGAGGGAGGTTTTTTTGGGTTCAGTTTAATAATCTTGCTCTCCTTACAACTCCTCAAACGTACCTACCACAGCTTCAAAAGGTAGGGTAGGCATAAGAATGTGACATATTTGTTGACATTCCCTTTACATCAATAGATCAATAAATGAAATGCTCTAACATTTATTTGTTTGTATGTTATCTATGGCTGATTGGATTGATGAGTTGATGGCCCTTAAAAACTCCAGGACAATTAACTGGATCATTGTGACAGGCTCATAGTGTAGCATTTCTACAATGATCAACAATACAAAACAAATAATGAACAACTGAAAAAAGCCTACTATACTTCTAGGCCCCGGACTACAATAAGTCTACTTTTCTTTTGTCAACATTATTACCATCTGTAGTTTCTGGATTAAAACGACTACATTTGATACCATGGATTATAATACCATGGATTATATAAAAAAAGATATAGGAGCATGAGCATTTATTAAAATTAAATGCATATATTGAACTTTGTAGTTCACCACTCACGTTCGGAATCCATCAGCACTGCTTTATTAATATATTATATTATTTAAGCAATCATCATAGCCCACATCCTCTTTGTGATGGGAAACGGAATCTCAGAATGTTCCCGTCAACCCAACATGTCCTCGTCTGTCCTTGTTTAATGTTGATAGTAGTTACAGGTTTAGCCTGCTGTTCTGTGAACCATATCATTTATGAACGCCATAAAACCAATCCTATATTCCGCAACAGCAAACGACATGTTTACAATCAGTTGCTTTATTTGAAGATTATTTGAAGACTATCCTTATGTAAATATCAATGTTAGCTGACTGTGTCGGGACAAACTTCCCAGCCCGCCCACACGCACTGCCATTGGCCAGACGGAGCTGCGGTCATGCGGGAATGCAACGCCCGTCCATCAATCACCGCACACAACAACAAGGTACACGACTAGATACAATCGGTGCGTTCGCCTGAGCGATACACGGGGCTGGACGTCGAGGAATTATTGCTCAACACTTGGAACTGGAAAGCAAAATGGAGATGGCTCCTTCACCACGGAGGTGTTGACGGAGCCCTCACGCAAGCAAGCACGCACGCACGCACTCGCTGCTTCCCGCATTCAAGGCTCGAGAGAGAAAAAAAAACCCACAGCAGTAGCAAACGCACGAATATATACCCCAAAAACGCTGTCCATCGACACTCACCGAGAATACCAGAGGCCAACAGAACACCGTTTGCTGTCAAATCAAAATTCGGCGTCCGAAGGTTGAGGGTCAGACGATTTTAATCCACGCAGAAAGTTGTGAAAACGCTCGTCGCGAGGGCGAAGCCCCTTTCTGCAGCAGCACGGATGAAAGCACTTCCGCACAGTCTCTCTGCGCGCTCCCCGCACGAGGCTGCCCTCCCCGGATCCTGCCCCGGCCACGCAAATCCACGCAAAACCACTTCCACCCCTCACGCACTTGAAGCCATTGACGTATATGTCTACCAGGTCTACCGACCTTACCCAGCTCCCTATTAGTGCCAATTTTATATATATATATATATATATATATATATATATATATATATATATATATATATATATATATATATATATATATATATATATATATATATATATATTTGAGGTGCATACATATTCATGTATATTTATACATCAAGTTCAAACAAGAATGTCCCGTTGTAATATCTGTGGTATTTAAATCGAAATGACCGTTTGGTTTCTGCGAATGAAAGTATAAAGTGCATGCATGTGAACTCCGAGGAAAGATGTGCTTGGGTTAGGCATTTGTATTTCTAAAGTGTCTGGACGGAGCAAGGCAACAACAAAGCAGAGTTGGGCCTACATCATCTTATTTATAGACATAGTTATACACACACACACACACACACACACACACCTCCCGAATCTATGCAAAGCAGGGCTTAATTAACAAGGGAAATATTGACATTGCCAATGCACGTCTGTGTGACACACACACGCACACAGCAGTCCTACAAGTATTTGTTATATACTACTGTATGTCCGTACTGTAGTATAGTCACGTGACCATGTAGCCGATCTCGGAGCAAGACTCGCGAGATCCTGCGAGAGTATCTCTGCAGCAACAAATAAGACTGCTAAATATAAAGATTTATTGGGACTATCGGTGGGAAGACGCATCTTTATGAAGATTAATAACCATGCTTTCTGCAAAGGTGTCGTAATCCGTGCCTCGTGTGTCTAGAATAGGTGTTTTCCAGGATGCTGTTCAGACATGCATCTCGCCTCATTCAGATGGAACAATTTATTCCTTCGGAACCAAACACTTGAGCCCCGGAGGACACAGACGGAGAAATCGATTATTTGGACGCGCGTGTTGGCGCAGGAAGGTCTCGTCTGTTAGAAACGGTTCGTCTTCCGTTACCGCGTCCGGCGTCCGTTAAATGTGGCCGGTGTCCTTCGCTGGTCCCGCATGCTTTGTTGGCATCTTGTCTTCTTCCTATACCATCTTTCATCTCTCACCATGTACCCCAGCGGTTATTGTTGTCTTGGTGGCTCTTTTATTTTGGGCCGTGACAATGCAATAAAAAAAAGTGTAAACCAACCAGCATCTTCTGGACTGTGATGGTGCACGTAACGCTCATCTATTTGCAGATGAGTGGCGACAGTATGTCTACACCAACGGACCCTGTCTGAATAATGTAGCGTTGAAACCGAGCTGGCTGAGTATTTCGTTGAAGGTAGTGAACGTGACGTATATGTGTGTGTGTGTGTGTGTGTGTGTGTGTGTGTGTGTGTGTGCGTGTGCGTGTGCGTGTGCGTGTGTGTGTGTGTGTGTGCGTGTGTGTGTGTGTGTGTGTGGCAAGTGGAGTTAGTGTGCGTGTGTCCAGCAGGTGGAGTTTAAACAGTGTGTGTGTGTGTGTGTGTGTGTGTGTGTGTGTGTGGTGTGTGTGTGTGTGTGTGTGTGTGTGTGTGTGTGTGCGTGCGTGCGTGCGTGCGTGCGTGCGTGCGTGCGTGCGTGTCCACCAGGTGCACCATGGACGTGTCCAACCACAGCTTCTTCCTGCTGCAGCAGCTGAACGTGCAGAGGGAGTTCGGCTTCCTGTGTGACTGCACAGTTGCCATCGGTAACGTGTTCTTCAAGGCCCACCGAGCCGTGCTGGCGTCCTTCTCCAACTACTTCAAGATGATCTTCATACACCAGACCAGGTCCCGACCCGAACCCATCTGACCGCACAGAACCCATTAGGAACTGTTTACTAAAATGGGTTTACTGGAACCGCTTTAGTGCCGGTTTAGCACCATATTATTTAAACAACAACCAAACCCCACCACCACTTGTCGATTGGTTTGCATTAGATGGCTCCCCCTATAGGTTAAACACGTGCTATTGCATGCTTGAGCTCTGATTGGCTGATGCAGTCACCTGCTGATGACGCATTGAAACAAGACACCTGTCCTCAGCTTATTGAACCAGAAATGAAGGGCCGTTTATTATTCATGACCAAAACCCTGAGAGCCTTTATTTTAAAGGTGGGGCTCCGGGGATTTGGTTCTCCTTCAAACAGTCTGGGTAAAGTGTGTAAAGTGTAAGTGTTTATTTCCCATGAGCCCACTGCAGCTCCTTTGACCCCGAACGGCCTCTGTGTGTTGCAGCGAGTGCATCAAGATCCAGCCCAGCGACATCCAGCCCGACGTCTTCAGCTACCTGCTGCACATCATGTACACGGGGCTGTGCCCCAAGCAGACGGTGGACCGGGCGCGCCTCCACCACGGCATCAAGTTCCTCCACGCTTACCAGCTCTGCCTCAAGGCCGGTGAGGGAGTGGCCGAGGGCGAGGGCGAGGCCGGCGACGCCCTGCGCATGTCCAACCTCTACGGCATCCAGATCTCCTCCCAGCTGGGTGGGAAGGATGGCGCTGCGGGGCCCAAGGCCGGGGGCGCCGGCGGCGGGGGGTCCAGAGGGGGGGCGGGCGGGGGACCGGCCGGGCTGTCCCTGGCGGCGGAGGGGGTGCCCACCTCCTCCTCCTCGCTCCACCAGACCTCCTCCGGCACCGGCGCGCTCCACGCCGTGTCCTCGGTGGCGTCCGGCGGGGACGACTCGGACATCATGACGCACATCAAGCAGGAGGAGCAGGAGGAGGCGCAGCAGGAGGAGGAGGAGGAGGCGCGGGGCCTCCTGATGAAGGCCAGCCCGCTGGAGCTGCTGTGTCCGCGCTGCGGGGAGCACTGCTCGTCCCCGGGGGGCCTGCGGGACCACCTGTTCAGGGCCTGCAGCCTGGCGGGGGTGGGGCCGGTGGAGGGGCTCCTGGAGGAGGAGAGCAGGGGCTCCCAGGGGCCGATGGACGCGGGGTGCCTGGAGGAGGCGCTGAGGCAGAGCCAGGCGTTGGCCAATCAGCTGGCGGCAGAGCTTCGACGGAGCAGAGGAGGAGGAGGAGGAGGAGGAGGAGGAGGAGGGGGTAGCAGCCCTCCACCCTCGCTGCCCCCTTCCTCCTCCTCCTCCTCCTCCGCCGCCCTCATGATACAGTCCAGGAAGCGCAAGATGGCGTGTGCCGTGTGCAGCGTGCGCTTCTCCCACAAGAGCGCACTGCAGGAGCACATGTACACGCACACGGGCAAGCCCTCACGCCTGCACCGCTACAACCGCCTCTGCAACCAGATCCTGCAGGCGGCCGGCCACTTCTGCCACGCCCCTGACGGAGGGCCGGGAGGGGGAGGGGGTGGGGGCGTGGCTTCGGATGGGGGGGTGGCCGCGGTGATGTCAGAGGACGTGACTCGAGACGTCCAGGACAACGGGAGTTCGTGCTACTCGCTGGACTCCGAAGTCTCCCAGGAGAGTGTGGACGTGGTGCCGGTGGAATGACACCGGGCCCTACCGCCCCCTACTGGTCGTTTGTCAGACATTGTCACCGCGAAAGATCAATCACAAGAACGATCACACGATACAATCAATACTGGAGAAGCTACAAAGAACAATTATGGTGCTGCATAACCTAGTTGTAAAACAACAACTGGAGAGTGCAGGAAAGCTATAGGAACAAAAAAATACAAACAAAAGTAAAAAATAATTTTACTTGCCCAAAGGTACTGGGTTTGATTCCCCAAATATCCTTGAGCTAGATGATCCCCACGACATATCTGTCTTTAGTGACCTTTATCTGAATTCACTGGAACTCCTTTTGGATGAAAGTGTCGGCCGCTAGGTGACTAACTGTTGAATAGTAGCACTAACTGTCCCCTGCTGGAGACGGGACGCACAGCAGCTTTTGTGCCAGCTGATGATTGGTTTCTTGGAAACAGAATAAATATTGGATATACCTGTGTTGTTACTGAATAGTTTGAACAGAACAGAGTTCTGTCTCTCTGATTGGGTAAAGTGTCAGTGTGTATTATTCTTATCTGTTCACCAGCATTGATCTTTATCTGTTTTTTAGGAATGTGAAATTATTTATGTGTAAAAAACATTATGGTCTTCTGCCAATAGTTGCAAACCTGAATAAATTTGTCCAGGAACGACGGTAGGCCAAAATTGGATTGTTTTTTATATATTCGTTTTTAAATTTAGTTCTGCTTTATTAAAAAAAATCAATCATAAAGCAACAAAATAATGAAAAGAATTCAAGAACCTTCCCTAAGCCCCGTTAGACTAGAAGTACGTCTAAAGTTGAGACTTAAGTTATTTTCTAAGGATGAAAGCTAACCCTAAACCTGCTGCAATCTTGGATCCGAATCAGTTGAGTCTAGACAATCAGTGTAAATACTCTTCTCGAGGTCCAAACCTCTCAATCTCTATACACAATGAGCTGACTAATGAGTTAACTCCTACCTTTAATTTATTTCATCTCTATGGTCACACCTCACATTGCTCGTGGCTCAATGACAACATTATGTGGAATTCAATCGAATGTTCTCGTAACTTTACTAGATTCACATCCTCAACAGGACGTTTGAATATGTGTCATGTGTGATATTTGGGATAATATTGTGAGTGCGATGTTAGTTAAAGAGATTCGCGTTTCCTTCCTTGTTTGTCTATTTATTTGTCACACAGAACTTTTTGTAAATAAATGTCTTTTTTTTCCACAAAAAAGCTTCAGCCTCTTTTGATTTGATGAAAAACGAAGGGTTGCTGTCACCAGTTCAAGTACATTGCAATTACAAGCTCTGGCCACCAGATCTCTTCAGATATGTGTTTCATGCTCTGCACACTTACCTTCGATTACGCCAGTCGTCTTCACTGGTGGTCTTGCCAAATAGCCTTCACCTGTCCAAGATACACATGAGGATGCCTGTACAAGACACACCGGAACCTGCTATGACAACCTCAGATACACAAATAGCGACAGGGAGCCAGGTGTCTTAAAAACAACCTGTCTATAGCGGCTGAGTACTGACACGCTGGAATACAGCTCAACTTAAAAGAATGACTGCTGCTGCTCACACTTTACTACTGCTTCTATGAATTTTAAAGGTGTGGAGTGCAATAAATTAGGAGACAAGAGACGGAGATGCATCGAGTCGGCTTTACTCTCCGCTTCAATAAATAACTTCACATCAAACATGAGAGTGAGGTCAAATTGGGACACCGTGTTTCAACCGGAACTCTGTGACATAACCGTTCCCTTAAAAGTGCAGTCCCTTGGTGAATGTCTCTTAATCGTACTTGTGGGTCACCACAAAGGCACCATATACTTATAATGTATTTTTATATTTTCACATTTAAATAAAATATATTGTTAATACGGACTGGTAAAATGCTGCTGCTTCTCAGTGGTTAGTTTACCCAAAAAAGATATTGATACTCCGTGCAGCTTCCTGATACTCGGCGGTTCAGCTTATTAATGGCGAGGAAGGATTGTTATTGCAACAGTTTTCCTTTTGTTTGAATTGTTTAGTTTGGTTTGGTTGAGTTAAAATGCCTTTTTCTACAAACTACAGAAATGTTTTTTTTGTTTACTTCGTTTTTTCTTGTTTGTTGGCTTGTTTGATTTAATTTATGCGAGTGGGTGAGCGTCTAAGAGCAATCACTCAACTGAAACACAGGACTACAGAAGGTTCAAGCAATAAGGTCACTGACGGACTAAAAACATGGAGGAAACTTTGGCTTGTACATTCCACTGTGGCTTATTACACACACACACACACACACACACACACACACACACACACACACACACACACACACACACACACACACACACACACACACACACACACACACACACACACACACACACACACACACACACACACACACACACACACATAGCAGTATGTGTATATGAAACCAGGTGTATGGCCATGTCTAATTTAGCAAGCAATGCTGACGAAAGACTTGTATTTTTAAAATCACAGGCCATCTTATTGCTCTGGTTACACAGCATTCAAGTTGTCTCATTTTCACATATTTAGAATCCAAAGCCCAAGAATGACAAAATATGAATTAGTATCTAGAACTTAAACCTCATGACTAAATTCAAATAAATTTCTCTATCATCCCTCCACCATCTGTCTCCCCTCTATGAACCCTCCATCGTTCTGTCTCCCCTCTATGAACCCTCCATCGTTTTGTCTCCCCTCTATCAACCCTCCATCCTTCACTTGCCTATCATTCGTCCTCATTTTGTCTCTTTTCTCCCCTTTGTCATTAAATCTTTCAATATAATACAACACATTGGAGAACTGCCCTTTAATTCAAATGTCAGAAAATCATTTACATTTCAGATTAATAAACAAAACTTATATTTATAATTTCTCATTAAAATAAAGATCACATTTTGATTAAGGCAAGATCTGTAAGAAGGCTTACACTCTACTGTTTTCAAGAACAAATGCATTTTATACAACATGCTACAGTCTGTGAACGGAAAATTATAAAAACATGGGCATTGGAACCAAAATAGTAGTGAAATATCTCTCTCTCTCTAAATATATATATATATATATATATATAATATATATATATATATATATATATATATATATATATATATATAGATATATTATATATATATATATATATATATATATATATAATATATATATATATATATATATATATGTACCAATTGCATAACAGTGTCTGAACAAAAGCTCTGGTTGAAATGTGACATTTTGTGATAGCAGAGCGGTGCTACACTCGCTGGTGATGTTGTTCTAGTTAGCGCAGCAGTAGCATTTAAAGGTGAGCCAAATGGCATATGGCTCACTTTTAAATGCTTTAGTTCACAGTCAATATTTCCTTCAGCCTGACTATACAATGTATGTTCTCATGTAACCACTTTATTACTTGATTTTAAACTGCCATTTTTATTCCAAGGCTGGACAAAATAGAAATGCTTCCTACACACTTGGATTCAAATAGCAGCCGCGGCATTTAGCATGTGAAAAATCGTTTTCTCTTTTAATCAGTGTTTAATAAGTGCTGCTTATAGGGGAGGTGTCAAGCTTTTCTAAAATAACAGAGTACTGCTTAACACTTCATAATAGACCTTGTGGCCTGCAATATACACTCCTTTTCTGCAAAAATCAAACTGGGGACACAAATCCCTGACTGAATGCGTCAATGGTCCAACCCTTCAGCCATCCTTTCACAACACAAGCCGTAGCCCCCACTCTGTTAGATCAGAAAGAGCTAATTATTTTAACATTATAACTATCGCATTTAGGAGAATCAATCTAATGTTAATTTACAAGACATTTGTACATTTCAACCGCGGCTGCCCTGGCCCTGCTAATCACTGAAGACAGACACAAACATATCTGTAAATACACTAATGGAGAACTGTGACGTGTATGTGTGTGTGTGTGTGTGTGTGTGTGTGTGTGTGTGTGTGTGTGTGTGTGTGTGTGTGTGTGTGTGTGTGTGTGTGTGTGTGTGTGTGTGTGTGTGTGTGTGTGTGTGTGTGTGTGTGATCATTAAAAAGAACAGTTTCTCTGTTTGGGAGAGTGTTTTTCATCAGTTAGGAGTTAAATGGTGGCTGGGATACGCAGGATGGAGTAGGAGATTCAAGGATTTGGCCGGTTTATAAATAAAGACTCCATGTTAATTATTAACTTTGTCTATATAGATGAAAAGGGTTAGGAAGAGGGTTAGGTGATGAGGATTAGATACCAGTGGCAAAGGTTTTGGGGTTGAGGGTTACGGGTTAGATGTCATGGATTTAAGGTAGGGTAGGCAATTTATTTTTGTGGAAATTCTCTTTCCACCACATCAGCAATCAATAAATCAAACACTCTGAAAAAAAAAAGAGAGATAAATCTATGATCTGTGGCTGTTGCAGGCCTGTAATAATTAAACTTTTCTATTCTAAAAAAGTAGCCTCACCTTCCGGGCTACCTGCCGCACTCTGCCTGTGCACTCATTGCACATGAGCAGAGTCTCCCACAATGCAATGCAGAACTATTTTAAACCTAGCCAGCTGGTCGCTTGTTATTGGGGAGTCAAAGGAGGACTGGGATGTTATCGTTTGTATACTTTTAAATCGTTCTCTTGCTGGTTTCTCCAAATTGCCTTCCCTGGCTTTAAGGGTTGAGGGACCGGTGTTGGGGTGAGGGGTAAGCTGTTGGGGACTTCGGTTTAATTGTCAGGAAACAAGGGTTATATGCCAGGGACCACGGGTTAGATGTTAGGAACTAAGGGTTAGATGTTAGGGACTAAGGGTTAGACGTTAGGGACCAAGGGTTAGATGTTAGGAACTAAGGGTCAGATGTTAGGGACTAAGGGTTAGATTAAGTGATTAAGGGCATGGGGATGAGTGATTAGGGTGAGGGGCTAGATGTTAACGACTATGGGTTAAATGTTAGGGACTTACAATTTAAGTGTTAGATGGTATGAATCAAGTGTTAAATGGTAAGGACTAACAGTTAGATGTCAGGGACTAAGGGTTAGATGTTAGGGACTAAGGGTTAGATGTTAGGGACTTAATGTTAGACGTCAGGGACTATGGGTTAGATGTTAGGGACTAAGGGTTAGACGTTAGGGACTAAGGGTTAGATGTTAGGGACTAAGGGTTAGACGTCAGGGACTAAGGGTTAGACGTTAGGGACTAAGGGTTAGACGTCAGGGACTAAGGGTTAGACGTCAGGGACTAAGGGTCAGTAAGGGGCGGGGGATAGGTGATGGCCGTCATGGTGGTGCACGTGGTCCACAGAGTTCTGCTGTTCCCTCAACAGCTGCTGGACAGCAGCCAACAGGGCGGCCTGCACCACCGCCTGAGCGGCCATCACCAGCCCGTCAGCATCCCCCCCACCTCCACCCTTGACCTCCCGGTCCACCTCCGCCTCCACACCGCCCTCTGGTGGTGACTCGCCCTCCGGCGCAGGCGTTTCCCAGACGCAGGCGCCGCCTTCCCAATCGCACACGCCGTCCTCCTCGCCGCTGTTGAGGCGTATCAGCGGTACCACGAGGACCGCGTTCAAAGGGGCGGGAGCTCGGGCAGCAGGGTGGTCCTCAGTAACCATAGCAACACCATCCCCAACACGATGGAGGCCGTTGGGCAGTCCAGGGGTCGTCGCCTCCTCTTCTTCAGAAGTGCCATCTGAGGGACTGGCCTTGTCGTCGAGAAGCTGGTCAGCGGTTGCCACGGCGGTGTTGGTCAGGTCATTATGGGCTGTGGAGGGTGGTGGTGGGAGGTGGTTCTCTGCTGGGTCAGGTGACCCGCCCGTCAGTCTCTGCTCCAGGCCTTGGGGGTCCGGCCACTGGGTGTCTACCTCGGATGCCTGTTCAAAACATCCCAGCTGGGATTCAGTCGCGGCCTCGGGCTCCTGCACACTCATCTCCATGGCGACGTCGTCAGGGTCCGAGCGATGCTTTAGAACATGCCTCGCCTCGTCCTGGACCGCTTCGGACAACCACGGGGCATCTCTGTCGTTGTTGTTCTCCAGGGCGACCCTCTGGGGGTTGTCCCGTCCGCAGTTGGTCCCCTCCTGAGTGCTGCCGGGCCGCCCCACGGCGCCCGGGCTGCTGTGAAGTGGTTGGCGTGTTTTGCGCTCGTCCTCCACGGAACAACTGGGCCCCGCCCCCCCGTCCTGCCCCCTGCTGGAGGGCAGGAGGTGCCGCAAAAGTGTCAGCCCGGGGAAGCGTCTCTTCCTCCTCACGCCCTCCCTGGACGGGCTCATCTGCTCCCCGGGGCACCTCGGGGTGCTGCCCTCCGGGCGCGGCCGCCGTCGTCTCCTGAAGCAGGTGAAGAAGACCCTCCTCCACACCCCCTTCTGGGTCTTCCTCGTACCCCTGCCCGCCTCCTCCTTCACCTCCTCCTTCTGAGAACAGCTCCCCCTGGTGGCCTGGATGTCCACACCGGAGCACACTTCTGCTTCTTCTCGGACCTCTTCTTGCGTGCCGGAGACTCCTCCCCCCTCGCCAACTCCACCTTCAGATGCCTGTCTTCTATTGGCTCGGCTCTCTGAACCCTTCCTGGTCTTGCCGAGCCGGAGTATTCTGGCCGGGCCCGTCAACTTCTTCTTCGTCTCCGCCTTGTCACCCCCCTCTGTCGCCATGGTATTGGTCTCCACAGCAACGCAGAGTATATCACAAGGTTAGTGAGGTGCTTGGTTTAATTCGCCCGGGTGCGTGGTGATGTCACAGGGCTGACTCCAGCATTCTGGTTCACTAACACAATACAGGGGAGATTTATTTACAATTAATGATGATACAGATCAATGCAACAAACAGACTCAATAGTAGAATTCTTCCTATCTTTCTCTCTCCGCAACATCCATCCATCTCTCCATCCAGCCACCTCCATCTATTTATCCATCCATGCTATTGATCAATAGGCATCCATCAAAATGGCCCACTAATATAGAGCGTGTATTTATAGGCTTTGACAAATCTTGCAGCCATCACCCGTATAGGACACCCATCGGCCACCGGTTTGTTGTTATTAAACCTCCATTGGCCTATTTAACCTGATTATTATTACAACATGGAGGAAACCGGGCTTGTGTGTTTGCATTCCACTGTGGCTTATTACACACACACACACACACACACACACACACACACACACACACACACACACACACACACACACACACACACACACACACACACACACACACACACACACACACACACACACACACACACACACACACACACACACACACACACACACACACACACTATTTTGTGTGTGTGTCTATTTTTTTGCTTAACATCATCACTGACCCCAGCTGTCGACAGGGAAGATGTTTAGTATAGTTTACATATCAACATCCATTTCACACTTGCTCATTAGTTAAGTGTGCAGAACCTCACTAATCTCAGGTTTAAATGAATCGGCATGATCTAAGGAACTCGGCTCCCCGGCACACCGCATGCACACAGGAAGAAATCAATGCAAAACAAGCATATTTACATATGATGCCACACACTGCTTTCACTTCTCAGCTCAACTCACCTAGTCTGACCACTCACAAACACTTTCCTGCGTGATCGCATTCCATGACACACTACAGTTAACCTCGATGTCATAAGGTCTCAGTTTATTCCCGTAAGAAACAAGGGTCAAGAAAAAGACATGAGGATATTAGGCAACGCAAACTACAAACATCAAAGTTACAAACCAGGTACGACATGAAAAGGACAAGCAGCATAAAGACACTCGGCTTACCTCGTCTCGGACGGACCTGCACCGTGCACACGTTGGCGTCTGTGCACTCACAACCTCAGAGCTCCACCGGCTCTGGCACGTCACCACCGACAGCTGCTCCCGCCCCCCCCCGTTACTATGGAGACCGGGGTGATTGGCGTCTCATTTGCTGAATTATTCAAAGTGGTTAAGAGATGGCAAGAATGAGATGGAGGGAGAGCAGTGGGAGAGGGCGGGAGCGAGAGAGAGGGCGGGAGCAGGGTGAGGGAGAGAGAGAGAGGGAGGAAAGGTGCAAGGGAGAGGGGACATAGGGTGCAAGGGGACAGAGGACATAGGGGGGGGGGGGGAGAGAGATGGAGAGAGAGAGGGAGGAGGAGGATGACGAGAGGAGGAGAGAGAGATAGGAGGTGGGAGGGTAAGCGACAGAGAGGGCGTTAAGGGGGAGAGAGAGAGTGTGAGGGGAGGTGGGGAAGAGGGAGAAGGAGAGGCAAGGAATGTAATCTCAGGGTAGTGCCTGCAGCATGGCCGCGCCTCGGCCGTTCTGATAGGAGATTATATTTAGAAACATTAAATTACAACATGATGCCATTCTGTTGCTAAAGTCCCCGCACGCCTTCCTATAGGCCCGTCTTATGCTGGGTTACAACAACAAGTTTCAGTAAAAAGAATGTGTTAAAGATGACATTAATCTATACTCTTTATTCATCTGAAAAAAAATAAGTATGTCAAAGCAGGAAGCACGGAAAAATAAACATGTTAAAAACGCGAACGAAAAAACTACAAAACAATGAGGTGGACATTATTGACGCTACACTGCAGGGGTTTGTATTAAGGACAGGATTGATTTTGAGCACAACCTTCCAGACCCCTAGAATCCAAGACCCCAGCAGCATCAGAAGACCCTGAGGAGTCAAGACGTTGATCAGTTGTAACTTGATCGCGCACCGAACCGTTTGTTTTGCGTGACTCTCTTCCCCAGACATTAGCATTGGCGGCTAGCCTGCTGTTAGCCGGAGACAGGACGCTCTTCTTGTCTCCTCCAGAACATGACAAACCTTTCAGGGAGGCAATCAATATTGAGGAGCCTGTTGGCTCGCTGACCTGGAACCTGCAGTGAGCTTGATGTGAGGCAACATGGCAGAAAGTATATAAGCTCTCCCTTCAAGACACAGAATACCTTCATTAGAAATGTATATAGCTTAAATAATGACCATAATAAGCTTCTCTTTGATAAGGAGCATCGTATTGAGCAGCTCTATGATGATCACCTCTCTATGATAATGAGAGAAAGATAAGAACGAGAGAGAGCCAGAGAGAGAGTATGGAGTATGCAAAGTATAAAAGAGAGCGAAAATATAGGGCAATTAATAATGACAGAGATGGAGTGAGAGAGATATAGGGCGATAAGTGAAGACCCTTATAATTAGATTAAATTGGCAATGTGTATCTGTGTGTGTGTGTGTGTGTGTGTGTGTGTGTCTGGGTGCGTATGCATGTGTATGTGTGTGTGTGTGTGTGTGTGTGTGTGTGTGGGCGTGCGTACATGTGTGTGTGTGTGCGGGCGTGCGTACATGTGTGTGTGTGTGCGTGTGTGTGTGCGGGCGTGCGTACATGTGTCTGTGTGTGTGTGTGTGTGTGCGTGCGTGCGTGTGGTGGTGCTTAAAGAAATGTTCTCGGTTCGGTTTCCCATGGCCACACTCTACCTGTAGGAGTCCTAGAGCAATGTTAGAGCTAGAGCTATCCTTCACCTGCTCATTGATGACCCCTGACACGTATCTGAACTCACTGGTCATTGCTCTGGATCTACTCTGCCTTTGTTATTCTAATCCCTAACCTCTGTGCGATGTACGGGTAGACCGGGGAAGTCGAAGTTTGAAACCCAGAACCCTTGAACTGGTTCCCAAACTCCCTGCTCACTAGACTAACCCATGCTAGCATTGCGTTAATGTTTACATTTACATCTGATAATCATTCAGAACGTGTCTTTGACATCCTCAACAATCAATAGGGCTTAATGTTCAGTCCCGTAACGCTCAGTAAACAGATCAGTGATATAATGGTTTCAATTGCTATAGCAACTACATCTTCTGTTGTCTTGGAGATCCTGAGCACCAATACAGCGAATTAATGGGTCCACTATAGCGATGCCTGGACAGCACATGTATACACACATCGCCAATAGAACGTGTATGTACACATCTCCAGTAGAACATGTTAACACACACATCCAGTAGAAAGTCTAAACACACATCCCCAGTAGAACATGTTAACACACATCTCCAGTAGAAAGTCTAAACACACATCCCCAGTAGAACATGTTAACACACATCTCCAGTAGAAAGTCTAAACACACATCCCCAGTAGAACATGTTAACACACATATCCAGTAGAAAGCCTAAACACACATCCCCAGTAGAACATGTTAACACACATCTCCCGTCAAACATGTACAACACAGTGAAAGAACCTGGGTTTGAACTGTATTTTTATTTTGTAACATTATCCATATTATTTATTATAATGCACCAACTATTACAATTCCTACAATTTTCTGACACAACTTGTGTGCTGACTGGTTTAACTGGCTCCTGATGGTCCAAGTAAGAAAGGTTATACTTTATTCATCCCCTTCAGGTATGGGCATTCAGGTATCCTCTGTTCTGGGATTCAGAGCTCACGGTTCCGTTGTTTCAGCTCAATGGTTCTGTTGTCACAAAGTCGATGCTTCTGTTCCACGTTGAGGGTTGTGTTGTTTCAGAGTTGATTGTTGGTCCACGGTTCTGTTGTCCTGAAGATCCATCAGCCATCTGACCTCTGGCTCTGCAGGAATCTCCACGCACTCTGAACTGTGTTCTACAAGCGGACACACACGGTGACATGTAAAGGAGACTCATGGAGTACATGGAGGCGGTAAACTGGCTGTGACAGGGTTCACACCTTCATGAGCATGGCCACCGTCATAGGACCCACCCCCCCGGGGACAGGTGTGATGAAAGAAGCTCTCTGATTGGCTGTCGGGTAGTGGACGTCACCCACCACCCGTGTCCCGCCTGGTTTCGCCGCGTCTAGCAGCACAACGTCAAAGGTGAAAGGGTTACATGGCAGGGGTTAAAGGTCAAATATTTCAATATACAAGTTTGATTGAGATATGAGAATGAAACGTTACGAAGTAAAACCGCTAAATAAAGACACCAAGTTTAAGAGGCAATATGCTGTTGCAACCCTTATATTGCTTTATATTATGCATATCTTTATTGGAAACAAGATTGGTTGAGTATTATTGAATAGTACTGATTTGTTGACATGCTATTTCTGCTGCACCGATCATCAAAGGTCAAAGGTCAAAGGTCTGTGTCCGCTGGTACCCGCCACGTAGTTGATTCCACAGTCGATGACGACGGCCCCTTCCTTCACCCACTCCCCCCTCACCATCTCTGGCTTCCCTGCCCCCACCACCAGGATGTCCGCTCGGCCGACCTGCGTCAGAGCAGCGTTAGAAACCCCCAAAACCTCCCGTTGAATCATTCAGCCACTTGCTAGAAGCGTTAATTCTAAAAATAATTTCAGTTAATTTTAGACACACATCATTAAGGATGGGGGTAGGGTTTGGGGCTTCTTGACTTCCGTGTTGTTCCCCCCCGTTTCCCTGCCCCTGTCTCTGCTGTAATGAGGTAACTAGGGAAGGCTCACTCGTCAGGTAGACAATGTGAAGGTACTGACTGATACTTGGGGAAGCTAACAGAGCTAACAGACCGGCTAACGTTCTCAGCTGTGGTTACCTGCTCAGGTAGTTAAAAGGGGGCTACTATGCATGGTTACCTGCTCAGCTAGGTCGCTTGTTTGTGAGTGACAAGTAGTGACGGTCGCATGGTTCCATAGTAGGAGGTCGTGCATGGGCGCGCCAACGATCTTACTGCGACCGACCACCACCGCATGCTTCCCTGCGACGGACACGCCTGCAGGGGACAGGAGGTCACCAGTCACATGACACGCAACGTTGTCATTAGGGGCAAATCACATGACAAGGGCTGTTTCAGCTAGCATGCTAAAACCTGCTCTAATATGATAAGACAAAACACTAACAAGCTATAAGACATTAAACATGCTCATAACAAGACACTAGTTACACAGAACTATGCCTTAACTCTTCAAATATTGACCTTATTTGGCCTAAGCACAGGCCAGGTCATCGTCATCTATCTGTGTGATACAGTCCTGTCTGTGGAATACGGGCCTCATATGTTTGATCTGATGTGTTCATTATATAGGTGTGTAACATTGTCCTGTGTGTGTTACACTGTCCCGACTAGTCTTAACATGGTTCTGTGCATAACATGGTCCTCTGGTAAGTCGAACACCGTCCTGTGTGTGTGTACATGGTTCTCACTAGTGAGTTCATCGTTGTCTTGTTAGACTCTCCTAACATGGTCCTTTTTTTTCAGTCTAACTCTGTCCTGTGTGTAACATGGTCCTCACTAGTCAGTCTAACATTGTGCTGTGTGTGTAACATGGTCCTCACTAGTCAGTCTAACTTTGTGCTGTGTGTAACATGGTCCTCACTAGTCAGTCTAACACCGTCCTGTGTGTGTAACATGGTCCTCACTAGTCAGTCTAACATTATGCTGTGTGTAACATGGTCCTCACTAGTCAGTCTAACATTGTGCTGTGTGTGTAACATGGTCCTCACTAGTCAGTCTAACATTGTGCTGTGTGTGTGTGCTGCATGGCGATTACCTGTCTGACTGATGAGCTCCATGCAGCCATTGGGAGTGCAGGGGATGAAGCAGTTTTTCAGGTCTCCACGAGACAGCTTCCCAGCATTTATACTGCTAAGACTACACACGCACACCAACAAACACACACACACACACACCCACCCACAACACATATATACATTAATGTAAATACATTTTCATGTTTACACATAAATAAAAACAAATGTTGATTCATGAATACAAATTACATTTATATTATAAATATAAATATGTGTCACAATATAGAATATACAAGATACAACATATGTCAACAGCAGGTTGAGAGATGTTTCTCAAATTCTCTCTCTGTGCCTCCCTACCTATCTATATCTCTCTATCCCTCCCTCTCTCTCGTTCTCTGTGACCCAGTCCATCTGGTCTCGCTGTGAACCCGGTCAGGAGCACCAAAACAAGAGAGAGAACTACTGCTACCTACTACCAGGCAGATGGTATGATGCCCATCAACACATTAAACAAAAGGAAACATTAACTACACTTCCTCCTAAACGGCAACTTAAATAGATTAACACACAAACTATTCCTGAAAGGTAAACTATTCATGGTTTATTCATTTGGCAGAAGCCTTCATACAAAGTGACTCGCTCATAGCGGTAGTTTAGAGCCATCCTGCTACAGGTAGACTCTGGATGTTGGGGATCGAACCCACAACCTTACAACTCAAAGTCTAGATTTGTACACTCACATTTCAGACAACACTACAAACGGTGGTGCCCTAAATAGTGACTATATGGGGCCCGGGTGGCCCATTTGGACCAGGTCCAGGCCCCCCCTCAGAACCCACCCGTCTACGTCCTTGTCGGGGGCCACGGCGTCGGTGACGCGGCCGCTGTCGATGGGCCGGACGGAGTCCAGGGGCAGCTGGACAATCAGGCCGTGCACCCGCGCGTCCTCGTTGACGCTCTGGATGTTGTGGAGGACCTGAGGGAGAACCACGATGTTTACCATGTTCTCTATTGAAGCAAGGCAGAAGTAATGAGGGCGGCACAGCAGGAACAAGAATGATTCAAACAACGGGAATAAGAACACGCTGAAGGCGTCATAACAACCCCAGCCACAATGCTGTGCTGGTGTCATATTTTATTTATGATGAAGGGACAACGAGAACCAGCTTCCATAAATAGACTGGCCTATATTCATGACTGATTTGTTTCCAAATGTACTTTTTTTTAAAACATGTATTCCAACTCCAAACTTATTCTACTTTGGTTTATAATACCGTGTGTTGGTCGACTATCACACTTCTAAATGTCCCTGGAAAGGAGGGATCTCTCATGAGTGTTTCTATTCTCCTCCCCCTCTGTTTCGGGGAGTTCCTCCTTTAAGCCTGTGAGAGATCTTCGGGTTAGAGGGTGTCGTAAACGTCCTGTGAAGACCTTTAGGATCCTATCTGTGATTAAGGGCTATACTAATACAGTGGACTTTATTATGACACTAGCACGGGGCACTGTTGTCGCATGAGCGCAGCATTAGCATTGCATAGCTCTAGCCGTGCCTGTTGACGTGGTCACCCACCTCGTCCTCAGAGGCAGTGTTTGGCAGACGGATGTGTCTGGCGTCGATTCCGATCTAAAAATAAAAACCAGAGAGGAGAGAGAAAACAGCATCTTTTATTCCTAGATTCCTGGCCTTTCCTAGCATTGCTGTAGCTGTGATATTTAGCTGTTATTAGCTTCATTCAGTTTCTATCTAGAAACTTTGTTGGTGCTTTGGTTTTATTATGATATTTGGTTACCTTTAAGACATGCACCCCTATTTTACCTCCAGCTGTTGTAATGCCATTACAAGCAGTTTCAAATCTACCCGTTTGTGACATCAGGGGGGAGTGGGAGTGAGTGAATGTTTAAACACATTTTTAAACCTTTACAGACACAGCCAACGTCTAAGGACGTTGTTATCAACATAAGAGGTTTTAACCTATCTTTCCACCGGCTACGAAAAAAGTTTCCAGTGCTGGCCAGGTTAGTGTTTGCTGTCGGCCATGGAGAGATACAGACAATGGGAAGAAGATGCTAATGTCGTCGTGTTGTCATTCCTTCCCCGGATCTGAGATTAATGGTCAGCCATAACACACTGAGATCCGTCTGTTTGCTTCCAGTAGAAACTGATTCCATGTAACGCTAGTCGGCCGATTCTCACGCTAAGCAACATGAAGGGTTGAAATGCATGTTTTGCAGGTGACTTAGCAATGTGGTTTGAAGCTTGTAGTGTCTTCCCTTTGACCTGGTGAATGCTCACCTCAGCCGCGGCCTTTAGCTTCATGCTGATGTACAGGTTGGAGTCGCCTCGGTCGCCCACCTGCAGCCCCCAAACACACATGCTAACACACACTTTAACATACTGAGACCCCACACTCTCAATAACACCATAACACACTCGCTGATCTGCTAAAACACACGCCGGGCACACTCCCGACATGCTGAAGCCTTCTAGGATGTGTTGACCTGCCAAGGGACTGCAGATGAAAAGGAGCTTTATTGCTAACTCTGGCAGATTTACATTTGAGTGTAAACTGAAAATGTAAATTGATGTGCATTGTCACTAAATTGAAAAAAGGAAGAAAAAAAAAGAGAACACAATCTCTAAACGCGTTTACAAGCTAAAACACACTAACACAATCTTGAGGCGCTAGAATACAGACCAAAACACACGTTAACTTTGTAGAATGTTGATCAAATTCAACGTTAACACACTAAAACCCATGCCAACATGCTAAAAACAATACCAGATTGACACCCACCTTTACCTTAAACCCTTAAACATTATAACAGTATCTGCAAACACGTATGCCTCAATACTGTTCCTCCAGAGAGAGGAACAGAGGAAGTGGCCTCACCTGTAGAACCACCAGACCGGGTCTGAAGCCAGGTTTCAGCTCCTGCATCTTACTGACCTCCTTCTTAAGTCTGTCACGCACCAGCCTTAACGACACACACACATGAACGCACGCACACACACACACACACATAAACAAACACACACACACACACAAACACACACACGAAAAAGCATGCACGCAAACACACGCGCACACTCGCATGAAGGCACACACACACACACAGTATGAACTGTGGCACTATGGTAGTACTATGTCAGCGGTTATATGGACGTGTGAGTAGATGGTTCTTACTTGGACGTCTTGTTGCCAGAGACAACGGTTGCTATAGAGCGTGTGTTCTTGGGGCATCCAGAGACCCTGAGGGCCTTACCAGCGACGGAGAGCATGACTTTGAGAGAGAAATATAACATATGGAAATATCAACGAATAGAATACACATCGATCAAATTCATTTGAAGTTAATTGAAAAATATTTCAACATTTGCTGTAACATTTTAACATGCTTTGGCTACATAAAAAATAAACAATCTAGAATGCGCAGCAATTAGAAATCAGATTTAAACATAGTAATATAGAGTCGGAGAGAGTAAGAGAGAGAGAGATGAGTGAATCAACCTGGAGGGGCATTCCCTTCAGCAGTCACCACAGACAGAACCCACACAACCAACCTGATGCCGCTAGAGCAGGGACTAGAGTGCTTCCATACCTTACCGGTGAGGGCTCTTCTGATCAGGGAACATCCACTACTGATGCATGCTCAGCCCGCACCTGCATGCCCGGCCACGTGTGTGTCTGTCGACGTGTGTGTGCGTGTACAATTTGTAGTGTGTGTGTGTATGTGTGTCGGTCCACTGTGTAGTGTGTGTGTGTGTGTGTGTGTGTGTGTGTGTGTGTGTGTGTGTGTGTGTGTGTGTGTGTGTGTGTGTGTGTTGTGTGTGTGTGTGTGTACACTGTCTGTGTTCTCCGCCTGGTAAAATCCCACCAATGAGCCGTTATCAGGGAAGACTTTTCCAAAGTACTCCAGCTCCCTCCGGAATGAACCGGGTCCACTTGGCCGACCCGGTTCATTCTGCCCCCATACGGCTCAAAGCAAATATCGATGGAGGAGGGGTCAGAGGTTAAACAGTAACTAAAGGCCTAGTCCACTGCCAGCCAATCAGAACCCTGGTTAAGATTACAGTGTTTTATGTTTTCAACGGTTCGCAATCCAGAGACTCTTAAAGTGAAAAGGAGGTGTGTGTGTGTGTGTGTCTCTCCCTCTTGCCACACACACACACACACACACACACACACACACACACACACACACACACACACACACACACACACACACACACACACACACACACACACACACACACACACACACACACACACACACACACACACACACACAGAACAAAGTTCAGGAGTCCAACTGCTGAATGGAAGCCACAGGAAGTATGCACACACATGCCCACACACACACACACTACAAACATGAATGCATAATTATCAGATCATACAGGATTGAAATATAACGTTATTAGATATAGATATACACAGTATATCCAGCCTCTGTCTCTCAAACACAGTGTTTGTGTTTGGTCTAAAACAACAGCTCCACCAGGTGGTAGCACAGTATCTAGCACAGCGTTTGGAATATATTTTATGAAAGACACATTGTTGAAAACATTGTGCAACATTTCAAACACTTGCTGCCACTGTTTCATCTGGTATGTCCAAACATATGAATATCACAGGTACAGAAGGCATAGCCTACTACAGTTCGGTATTGAGCAACATAGTCAGCCTTCTTCTTGGACCCGTCGTCTGGTAGCCCCCCACACTGCCAGCTCATGGGCATGGTCCAGTCTAGTCAGTATCTGGCCCCTATAGCCTAGTTGTGATATATGACATGGATTCATATTCAAATATGATACATCTTCATATTTGGCAGCTTTAGTAATGAAGGCTTCATCTAGACCAGCCTTTCCCAAACTTAAATAGAAGAGCCTTTTTTGCCGTCTTTGCAGTTCAGATGCTGTGTCCTGAACTCCTTCACTTTCAGTTTAGATCATGACTAGGACATAAGGTGGTAACAGGATCATAAGGTCATGGTACTGTGTTGCCAAATTTCGCTGCAGCAAGGGTTGCCAGATTGGTCGGGAAATCTGCCCCAATCTGGCAACACGGATTTTCTACACACTTCTCAACAACAATGCATGGCCAAGGCTTTTGACTATGTTGTCCTATTTGAAACAGCTTGAGCCACATAAAGGCTTCTCCTCCAGCCCAGTGCCGTGTCTGCAGAATTATTTAACCAGGGAATAATTTAGCTGGCAATTGAAATCTGAACACCGATCTGGCCACACAGTTGGCATCGATGTTCAAGGGGTGGACGTCAGACCTGTGATCTTATCTGGCGCGTTAAAACCACAAGTGGAACAGAGGCCTTGTGGTTTTCACTACACTTCCATGGGACACTTATTACCCTGGTCAAAAAAAATGAATGCCACATTGGGGTCTGTATTTTTCACTGTTTACAATTGATCATTCCTCATAATAATAATAAACAAATACGATTATTCTAAATGTATAATATGTAGGCCTACCCTTGATTTAACTAGGCTATATTAATGACTTGATCAATGGACTAAAGATACAAGAAGTGATGGTTATTCATTTAATAACGAATCCCCTTCAATAGTAACTACATCAACAGCACAACCCTCAAACATTCATTGTTTTATTATACTCTTATGTTATTATTAGAATAATTATTGCTATAGGGTTTTGTTTGTTCTGTGTACTTGTGCACATTCCCCCCTCCAGTTGACCTAGTGAGTGTAATGCTCAGTTTATACTGCAAGTTTAAATTGATGTGGTGAGGAACGATACATTACACTCACCACATATTGCTGTGATGTACTTTTTTATTCAGACAAAACATTTAATATACATTCTAAATGCATGTTTTAGGTGTTTTTCATCACTCGTTTTTAAGGGTATATGTTATGGGAACATTTGAGAATCTTTTGTCAATTTGGGTCCCAAAGGAAGACCCCAGATTCCCGGCCTTCAGGGGAAAGATTTCGGGAACCCCTTGAATCAAGGCTACCGACCACCGCCTGTGTATTGGCAGCGATGATATCATTTTAATTTATTATTACAAAATTAAAAAAGGCTGGTTTCACAAGAATGTTTCTACATTTGTACAGAGGGTGGAGCTATGGCTGTAATGCCCTTGATAAACATCCTAACTATGTCAACTATTGTTTCGAGCCAGGCGATGTAGAAGCCTTCATCAACCTAGCAGCTGATAAGAATGTGTGAGATGGATTCAATATGTTTGTGATGTTCATGATGCAGAGTTTGTGATTGTCAGGACTCACAAGGACACACACACACACACACACACACACCGATACACACACACACACACACACACACACACAAACATTCATGCATGCTTACACATAAATACTTATACATTAGAACACCTACACACATACACATACACATTCACACAAACTGAGGGGAATGCTGAGGTGCTGGTGGAAGGGGTGTGGTCTTGTAGAACCTGACTGTCAAGATACCTGAGGTCACTTCCTGTCTGGTCAGTCGGTATCTCCATGAGGTGCTACCCCACAGTTGGATAGCATTTCCATGCTGCTCTTACATTACTTCGTATAGTTTTCATATAGACCTATAGGTTTTTCCTTTTTTTCTATATATTGGTTGTTGTTCTTGCCCTATTTACAACCCCCCCCCCCCCCCCCTTTTTTTTTCTTCTAACTCCGTCTCTCCCCCTTCCCCCCTATCTCTCTACCTCTCCCAAGCTCTATGAAATGAGATAAACCAGAAGCCCAGAATCATTTCATAATCACTTCCATCTATCAATCATAACCTCACATTTAAAACGGCAACCTGATGCCTTGGGAGTCCACATTCCCCTATGCTATCACATATGGCCTAACCAGTCTAGCTTTTGGGCTCCTAGAGCAAGAGGTTCTAAACCCATACCTGCTAGGTAATGACATGTATGTATCCAACCAATAATGTCATTCCACGGCACTTTGGATGAAAGCGTCTGCTGAATTATACCTTTATTCTATTCCGTTTAGGTTTATTCCAAAGCCAACACAATGGAATTTGTTCTCTGATGTCATTGATGATGCATGGCATCTTACTCAAACCATGAACACAAAATGGTGCAAAGTAAATAGTAGTAGTTTATGCCACAGTAAAGAAGTACTTAAATAGTACTCCAGTGCTAACATAGCACCACAATATTAACTTAGTGCCACTGTGACGATACTAAGATGATACCACAAAATAAATGACTTGGTTTCTTTCCGAACGGGTCAGACGGAGAGACAAGAGATCAGGGACAGGTGAGTCAGCGGTGACCCGACCGGCCCGACAGGTACACCCACAGAACATCTCACCCGGCGCCTAGCTGGGGCAGCAGGCATACCAGTCCGACTGGTAGAACCTTCATTCCTCACCGCGGAGCTGTGGAGGGACAGGATATAAAGCAGAGCTCAATCACCGACCAGTACAACACATCCCCGCTCCACTCGGCTCCACTCTGCCAGGATTCTACCGTACCTTGCCTTGAATCCCGGAACTGAAACGCTCTCTTTGGTCGAGTGGTTCTCAATAGTTCAACAGTCTTTCTTGATTTTGTGAAATGTTTAGGACCACTTGACCACTGAGCAGGAGATCTCTGCAACACCCCGGAGGCCTGGACCCGGACTCTGGGTCTTGTTCGATGGTGGATGAGCTCTGGGACTTGTGGGTGGTGGACTGTGATCCTAGTGAACAGGACTGAGATGACGGCCAAGAGGATCCAGGCCTGAGCATGAAACCTCAGGTCCCCCAACTTGCTTCACTGGCCGGCATGGGAGTATGTGTGTTATTGTGAGTCTGTGTGTATAAGATGGTTTAATGTGTGTATTGTGTGTGTGTGTGCGTGTGTGTGTGCGCAGGGAGTTTAGTGTTAAAGAGAGAGAGAGAGAGAGAGTGTGTGTGTGTGTGTGTGTGTGTGTGTGTGTGTGTGTGTGTGTGTGTGTGTGTGTGTGTGTGTGTGTGTGTGTGTGTGTGTGTGTGTGTGTGTGTGACAATCTTAGGAGAACTTACTATTCACACCTAATAAGTTGTCAATCTTAGTTGTGTATGATTTTGTTAAGCTTAGGGTTAGGGTTAGAAAGAAAGTGTTTTTGTTTGATTGATTTGTTCTGCTGGTTTGGCTCATTTTGTTTGTGTATTTCTTTCTTCAAAATATCAATAAAATTAATAAGACGAAAGTGCTATTGTCGACTTCATTATTATTACATTGACTATAACGCAGTGTAGCCTATTACAGACCGTTTGTTCTTTCAATAGTATCAGCTATCTTTGTGGTTCAGCATCCCCAGAAGCAATATGTAAGCAGCGTGTTTCTGGGCGGCTCTGAAGCAGACAAACAACAGTGAGTGACTTGAAACGATAAAGGGTAAATGAAAAGGTATGGATTCTCCTTGTGAATCCAATCGACAAACGCAGAGATGTAGGCCTAGTAGTGAAGGCACACGATGACATCTTGCGAATGGCGATTTACGTCTACCTTTTTCGACCCTCAAGTCATGGTCAAGGACGGTGTTGAGCCGAGAAGAAATGCGACGAATCGACGCGTCCATTACACATTAAATAAGCAATTTGAAAACGGCAAAGAACAATAATGATTTCAAATGAATGGTTCGTAATCGAACTCGATACGTTAAAGTAGAACGGTAGTAAAGCTGACTTGCTTTGACTTAAATGCGTATTTGCGATTGATTCGCGGCTCTTGTGTGGTCATTTATGGGACGTTACAAATTTCTATTGACGCTGCCGACCAAGTGTGTTCTGGGGATGTGCATACAGGTTTCCGTAGTGTAGTGGTTATCACGTTCGCCTCACACGCGAAAGGTCCCCGGTTCGAAACCGGGCGGAAACACTTTATGCATTTTGTTCTCCCCCAGACGCAACGTTACTTTTTATAGAACATGCTGGGCTCATGAATGGCTGTGTACAAATGTTAGTTTATGAAGTTATGAATTTAGCGGTAGATGCGTAGACTATATGGATCCTTTCAAGTCAGCAGTGCATAAAAAAATGTTCCTGGGTTCGAAACCGGACGGAAACACTATGCATTTTGTTCTCCCTAGACGCAACGTTACTTTTTATATAACATCCTGGGCTCGTGATTGGCTGTGTACAATTGTAAGTTTATAAAGTTATGAATTTAGAGGTAGATGCGTAGACTATATGGATACTTACAAGTCAGCAGTGCATAAAAAAAAAAAATATTCCTGTTTCCGCCCGGTCTCGAACCGGGGACCTTTCGCGTGTTAGGCGAACGTGATAACCACTACACTACGGAAACTTGGTGAATGCATTGAATAATATTTACTGCGTTAAACATCATTCATTTACAACCAATAGTGGATTATAAAATAGATTGGATAGATCTGACATGTAGTCGTCCAAGAGTCCAAGAAGTCGGAGTATCAGAGAAGAAGAGCAAGTCATCTAGTTTTTTCCAAAGAAACAATACATTTATTGACGGAGCTCACTTTGGTGCCTAATCAGGAAAATGAAACGATAATAATCAATACATGATTGAGACAAGTGGATGTACTGGGAGGTCGAATTTACTGAGTTTGCAGCAGCAAGGCCTAGAGTAATTTCCTTACTGGGAGCCGAAAATAAAATGGACGTCTTTAACTTCCTTAACTTTTCCCATTCATTCTCTATGGTAGTTCTTATCACTACGGATGTAATATTTTTCCGGCCACAAGCGGGATTTGGTGGCGCTGTTTCTCCCCTCGGCAGAAGTAACGAGATGATTTCTTCCCTGAATTACAGACAGGGGGGCGTCGAAAGGAGACCACAAACACGTTCTCGGAGCGAGATGATGACAATTATTTTCATCCGTCGACAAGTTAACTTTTCGCGAGCAGACAACAACTTTTCAATTGTAAGTTGGGCCTAATGTTTTTAACTCGTAAATTCACTTTTCTCAGTCGTATATGGTCGTACTGCATTTACAATGTAGTAATGTTGACACTAACTCGGGTTGTCGTAGTAAACGTAACAACATTAGCTTAAGTTAGTAACTTTACATTAATTTGGTACGTAACTTTATATGTTATAACGGCTTCTAAATAATATTAGATGTTGGCTACACCATCTACCTTATGAAAAAGGTAGACGAGGAAGAGAGAGCCGGGACCTTCAACCCACAGGGACACAGTAAGGACAGCCTACTGTCTTTTCTGGACTATGCCAGGAGCTTCCAGGAAATCCAGGACCTGAGGAACTACCTGATCTCCAGGAAGCCTACTAAACCAGTGGCGTCAGAGGGGGACAATATTGTCAGCTTTGGTCGCAGGGCCAAAAATGGAGCTCCAGCAGTCTGACATTTTTGAGGCAGAAAGGGGCCGATGGGTTTCAGAAAAGAGGAGTTGAGGAGGACTATTAGTCCTCCTCAACTCCTCTTTTCTGAAATGAAATGATTAGTCCTGGACTAATCATTTCATAATATTGTATATGTTTACACTTTTTACTCAATATATTCTGTACATTTTTATTGTTCCTTTGCTTACATATTATCTTTATTTATCTTCAATGTCCGTTTTGATTTTGGGTGTTTAATTATTCAGCTTGTGATTATGTACAATAAAATGACACTTTCATTAAAGGGCAGCAACTTGTTTCTGGATTGTTTGCTTTGTGGAGCATATTATGGTGCCTTTCATGCATATTTTATATAATATAAATATTTTTAATGATCATTGTTGCTTTTATTATCATCAAGTTCAATGCAAACTTTTCAAGAAACAGTATGTAAAAGTAGAATTATTATCTATCCATTAATAACAAGGTCTTATTTTATCATATTCCTCAAAGATTAATTATTTCCACATTTTTCCAAAAAGTGATTAAAGTTCCCGTAAAAAGTTGAAAATAGTTGAAAAGGAATTGTTTCGGATCATCTACACATGCTGTAGAAAGAATATAAGAGTTTGGTTTGTTTGGCTAACGTGGGATTCGAACCACCTCCTCTGGGAGACGCTCCTGCTCGACATAGAGTTCTCCGAGCCGCGGCATTTTCTTTCTCTGTTGATTGGTTAGTCAGCGTTCTATGGATATACGCAGCTGGCCCCGCGGTAGGTCCCTCAATTCTGACACCTAGTGGTGCAAAGTATAGCAGGGTATAAAGTAGGCAATCGTATTTTCTATGACATTTCACATGTGTTCAGATCATGGTTCAGATACAGGGGGCATTACTGGCGTTCAAAAAAAGTTGGAAAGATAATTAGCATGATTTAACCGAATTTCAATGAATTCCACAAAAATGATTTTAAATCACATCCATTTTTGCCAGCAAAGAACAGTAATGAGTGAAGGTCAATGACAGTAAGCTAAATTAATGTCATAAATGTATGGCCTGTTAATGCTTAAGCCCTTTGAGACTGTACCAGCCTATCCAAATAAAATTGAAAATGTGGGTTTCATAGGCTAGTGGCAGTGGGTGAAATAGGTTGTCAGTTGGAGGCATAATAAGTAAGGGATAATCAGCGAGAGGCAGGGCAATAAACTGTTTCATATGCCCGGCTCGTGGAAGGTTGCCACCCGAGACAAAGTCGAGGGCGGTAACTTCCACAAGCCGGGAATATCAAACTTTTATTGCCCTGCGTTGAGGTGATTATCCCGTTTATTCTACTTCTTGCTTGCCAACATAATAAAACAATTCAAATACTTCAAAAATTATGCTTTTTCTTATTCGTATTGCATGTGTAACGGGTATAGAAAATGGCTTGAGTTATAAAAACAGTTCCCCCCCACCCATTTTCTGGTTTAGCGGTTAAAGCTGGGGTATGTAGTCCTGTTCAGAAGCACTTTGTCTTATACTGGGGGAAATGGCCCGTCTAATTTCAGAGGAATCGGTACGCTATGTCAGCAGGAAAAGGAACGGAAAATAACAGAGCTCTGTGACAGCCGCAAGACTGAGAAAACTCCGCCCAATCTGTATCCTTCAGACCGTAGGGCACGGATTGGTCGAAGTTTGCTCAGAGACTAAGGAACCAATCAGATGCCTTCATGTCTAGTTCTGCACCCGCCCTCCTCCTACGGGAGCGCGCACAGCCTTCAGGTCTTACTGCTGCCGAAGAATCAGTACACCTCTGCAGGACTACAGAGTTACAGAACGGATTTCGTGATCATTTGAGCAATGGCTGAGCAAACGCAGCCCAAATTACCGCCTCAACGGTTACTTGTTACGGCTCTTCCAGAGAAAAAGGCAAAAAACTTTTTGGTGTGCGCGTCCCTGTGTGTGGGGGCGCGGCTTGGACGGACTCACTGACGGGAGGGGGAGCAGGGGGGAGGAACTTAGAGTAGGCAGGAGGAGGTGCTTTTTTCAAATCTTGCTTGCTCTCTTGCTAGTTTTCCAGGACGACATACCCTAGCTTTAATTGCAATAGCGGTTAATATTGACCCTATTGACCCTACCATGGTTACCATGGCGCCACGGACGGCAGCCTCGGTGTTTCGGTGGGCATTGTTTTGTATTGTTTTGTTTGTCAATTCAGTTTTATGCTAACACCCGGTGCTCTTACACCAGTCAATGAGCTTTGGACATTAGAGGAACAACTCTGAGGATTTATTTCCAACTTTTCTGCTCCCTTGCATTGGATTATTGGTCACTCTTGTCCGTAGCGCTTGCTTAAAGGTTACGGTTACGGTAACAACCATGGCGCCACGGACGGCTCTCAACTCCCGGTGCTCTTACACCAGTCAAGAGCTTTTGGACATTAGGGGTACAACTCCAGAGGACTTATTCTCAACTTTCTGCTCCCTTACATTGGATTATTGGACATTCTTGTCCACGCAGTGAAGCGCAGGAGGAGAGGGAAACGAGCTGGAGCGCTCGTGCGTCTTCGTCAGCGCGGTCATCGTAAGCCGTTACCCAGATTATTTCTTTCCAACGTGCGCTCACTGTGCAACAAAATGGATGAACTGCAGCTACTGATGGGGAAAAACAGAGACTTTTCTTCACTTCTCTTTTTGTGTTTCACGGAGACGTGGCTGTGTGGATCGATACGCGAGACTCTGCGCTGCAGCTGGCAGGCTTCCATCTGCTGAGAGCGGACCGAGACGCACAACTTTCCGGCAAATCAAAGGGTGGAGGTATCTGTTTCTTCATTAACAGTGGCTGGTGCAATGACGTGACAGTGATTCTGCAGCACTGTTCTCCTCATCTAGAAACTTGTTCATAAAACTGCAAACCCTTCTACTCCCCCGTGAGTTTGCTTCGTTCATTCTGGTCGTGTGTTTAACATCCCACCGCAGGTAAACGTGCAGGAGGCACAGTGCCTGTTAGCCGACCAGATCCTGAGTGTGGAGCAGACAAACCCGGACTCCTTAGTTATTGTTCTTGGGGACTTTAACAAAGGCAACCTCAGCCACGAACTCCCCAAATATAAACAGTTTATTAAATGCCCGACCATAGAGGAGAATATTCTGGATCACTGCTACACCACAATAAGCTGTGCATATCACGCCGTCCCCTGCGCTGCACTGGGCCTCTCTGACCACGTCATGGTCCACCTGATCCCCACATACAGGCAGAAACTCAAGCTCTGTAAACCTGTTGTGAGGACATCCAAGCAGTGGACCAGTGGAGTGGTGGAGAACCTTCAGGCGTGTTTGGACTGTACCGACTGGGATGTGTTCAGGTCTGCCACCAACTGTCTGGATGAGTACACGGAGGCTGTGACGTCATACATCAGCTTCCGTGAAGACTGTTGTATTCCATCACGCACCAGGGTGAGTTATAACAACGACAAACCCTGGTTCACAGCCAAACTCAGGAAGCTACGGCTGCAAAAGGAGGAGGCGTTTAGGAGTGGGGACAGAGTAAGGTTTATAGAGTTGAAGTACACGTTTAGCAAGGCGGTGCGTGAAGCTAAATGTCAGTACTCTGAGAAGCTCAGAGTAGAACATCAGTTCTCAGCCAAAGACTCTAGATCTGTTTGGAAGGGGCTCAAGCAGATCACCAACTACAAACCAACCCCCCCCCTCGCTACATCAACAACCTGCGCCTTGCAAATGAGCTAAATGAGTTCTACTGTCCGCTTTGATAGACAAAAGGGACAAGACCTGACATCATCCCCCACGACACCTTCTTCCAGCCTCATCCCACTGACTCCCCCATCACCAGCTCTACAGGACCTCCACACCTTCATACCTCTGTGTCCCCACCTCCCCCACCACAGTGACGACTCTCTGCCTGCAGGAGTGTGACGTCCACAGGCTCTTTAAGAGTCAGAACCCCCGCAAAGCAGCCGGCCCAGACTCTGTCTCTCCATCCACCCTGAAGCACTGCGCCGACCAGCTGTCTCCAGTATTCACGGACATCTTCAACTCCTCGCTGGAGACCTGTCACGTGCCAGCCTGCTTCAAAGCCTCCACCATCATCCCCGTCCCCAAAAAAACTCGGACCACAGGACTCAATGACTACAGACCTGTCGCCCTGACCTCTGTGGTCATGAAGTCATTTGAGCGCCTTGTGCTGCCCCACCTGATAGCCATAACCGACCCACTCCTGGACCCCCTGCAGTTTGCCTACAGAGCCAACAGGTCTGCAGACGATGCAGTAAACATGGCTCTGCACTACACTCTCCAGCATCTGGACTCCCCAGGAACATATGCCAGAATCCTGTTTGTGGACTTCAGCTCTGCCTTTAATACTATCCTCCCAGCTCTGCTTCAGGACAGGCTCTCCCAGCTCCACGTGCCCGATTCCACCTGCAGGTGGATACAAGACTTCCTGTCTGACAGGAAGCAGCGTGTGAAGCTGGGGAAACATTTTTCTGAATCCCAGACCATCAGCACCGGATCCCCATCAAAGCTGTGTTCTTTCCCCTCTGCTCTTCTCCCTGTACACAAACAGCTGCACCTCCAGTCACCAGTATGTCAAGCTCCTGAAGTTCGCGGATGACACCACGCTCATCGGGCTCATCTCTGGCGGGGATGAGTCCGCCTACAGGTGGGAGATTGACATCTGGTGACCTGTGTGCAGCCAGAACAACCCGGAGCTTAACGTTTTAAAAACAGTGGAGATTATTGTGGATCACAGGAAGAACCCAGCCCCATCCACCCCCATCGTCCTGTGTGGCACCCCAGTCGATTCTGTGGAGTCCTGCCGCTTCCTGGGCACCATCATCACCCAGGCCCTTAAAAATGGAGCTCAACATCAGGTCCCTCACCAAAAAAGGCCAGCAGAGGATCTTCTTCCTGCGCCAGCTGAAGAAGTTCAACCTGCCTAAGATTATGTTGGTGCACTTACACTGCCATCATTGAGTCTATCCTCACCTCATCCATCACTGTCTGGTACTCTGCTGCTACGGCTAAGGACAAGAGCAGACTGCAGCGTATCATACGCTCTGCGGAGAAGGTGATTGGCTGCAACCTTCCATCCCTCCAGGACCTGCACTGCTCCAGGGCTCTGAGGCTGGCAGGCAGGATTATGGCCGACCCCTCCCATCCTGGTCATAGACGATTTGAAACACTCTCCCCTCTGGCAGGAGGCTGCGTCCATCAGACCAAAAACCTCCCGCCACTTGAACAGTTTCTTCCCCTCTTTCAGTTAGGTTACTTAACAGTTCCCGGACCGCCACCCCCACTGACTGACACGGCTCTGGCTCTCATACCCATTACCAATTTGTAAAATTCTTATACGTTTTTAAATATATTTTACTTAGTTTTATTTAATCTATTTTTATTCTATTTTATCCTATTTTTAATTTATCACTTATGTCCCTGCTTGTTTATTATTGTGTTACAAATACAGTATATATCACTGTTTGTTCATTGTTCATTGTTGCCTTAAATGTATGCACCTTATTCACCAAGTCAAATTCCTGGTTGGTGAAAAAATCCTTCTTGGCATTAAAACCTTTCTGATTCTGATTGTATTATTTTCCTGCCACTAGATGGCACTGTTGATGTAGTGGGTTGCCATGGAGACGTAGCTCGCGTTAATAAACTGTTGATTGATTGAGCAAGATTGAAAACTGTTGTTCTCCACTTCTTATTACCCACAGGTTTGTCGTATATTCCATTGAACTGTGGTTAATCTATCACAGGGTACCTGCAGGTTTCAGCAAGTCAAATTTAAGACTTTTTAAGAGCATTTTAATACCAACTTGAATGAAATTTAAGACGTAAAACACGCAATGGTGGGGGTGTTGGCAACAGAACGTGAGCCAACTTCGGAAACGGGCGTCTTCCTGCCAACTGTCCTTGAATTTGCACGTCCTTCCTGAAAAGTTCACTCGAGAAAAATAAAAAAATATTATAGTCCTGCCCGACAAATTAAAGGCACCAGCATGTGACATTTGTAAACAAACTTAAGGACTCTTTTTAAGGCCTTAAATTTAGAAACATGAATTTTAAGACTTTTTAAGACTTTTTAAGGAATGGCGACACCCTGTCTATCACACAGTCCTAATGGGCCGTGTGTTCGTTCATGTTTGTGTTTGGGGAGCTGTTTCTGTGTTTGAAGAGTGTGTTTGCAGTGTTTTGAAGTCGGAATGTAGTTGATAGCGGTTGACGCTGGTGAGCTGACAGAAGCCGTTGGTGTCGTCGGTTGGTGTGTATTAATGATATGGACAAGTATTTGATGACTTGGTTTCTTTGTTTTATTATATTTTACAGTCAGTAGAATGTGATATCTATACTGCCAATCTATTTGTATATATATGCTGTTATTGTATTTATTATATGGACGATGAATTACATGTATTGTTTTATATACTTATATATATTATATTCTAAAGTATTTGACTAAGAAAGGTGTAATAAATGTTGATTGCCTTGAGCAAGATTGAAAAACTGTTGTTCTCCACATCTCTATTACCCACAGCGCAAACCAGCCTGTGGGCCTTGTACCTGCCTAGATTCCCCTAGATCTGAGGCCGGTAACACATGCTTATCAAATGTATATACTCTGTTTGAGTTCATCTCCCTCAAAAAGTAGTCCCCTTTAATTACAATAGATCAAACATGTTTTGGATACCTCGAAGGGAATTATCCCGCTTATGCCAAGGTCACTTGCCAAAGAAAAGAAATTAAGATCATTCATTTATATTTTCATGCATTTTACAATAAAGTTTATCGCATGCCATCATTTAGTTTCCCTGGTAACGACTGAGGGTTTGTCTAATACCTGTAACAATCATTACCCTCCCGTAAGGTTCTCATGCAATGGAAACGTTGTTCACTCTTTTTGAGGCTATGAGCCAGAGAGCGCTAACGTTGATGGTATTGATATCATATATTATGAATTCGAAAATGTCGTTCCCAGCCTTTATACCACAGCTACTCTAAGCATAGCATAAACCGCAGGTTGCCTGAATTACATTTCATTAGCAATTATTCACAATTTACCAGCTCTCGTTTTGATGCGAACAAGACAATTGATGGAACACTTAGCAGGCGATCCATATCAGGGAGTTTATGGCACCCAACCAAGCCAACAGGAATCGAGTATTCCAAAAAAACCAACGTTGTATTGATCAACTAATTTGAGACGCTGTGCTCAGCCAGCAGCAAGGTAAGACCGACCAAGCAGCTGGCAACCATGCCGGTAGTTTTAATGCCCTCCTCCCAGCCAATCATAATCAAACCTTCTTAAATTAATAAGAAATTCAGACTGACTTATACGTGTGGATAGAGGTTTCCGTAGTGTAGTGGTTATCACGTTCGCCTCCACACGCGAAAGGTACCCCGGTCGAAACCGGCGGAAACACGATGCATTTGGCGCCCGGGTCCAAAACATCTCCACAACATATTTCATGAAAAAAGCTAATAGTAATAACTTAACAACGGCTGGCTTTTTCACGGGATACTCCCTTCAAAATAGTTCTTAGATGACTTAATTGTATCGGTAAAAACACGTAAGTATCACGCAACCAGGTCTTCGGACCGGGGAGCTTTCGCGTGTGGCGAACGTCAGAAGCATAGACACCTTGGCCGTTTCTCAATTCCAAGTACGCGAACTAGGGACTCGCGGACTTGGAGGTTCGCACTCGTCAAGTCCGGACTTCAAGTACACGCTTCCGAGGAGACTTACTATGCACGCACCACCTCAGCTCGTCTGATTAACCTGTGCTACGGCCCTCATGTAGGCATAATACCTTGAAACAATATAAACAAACCATTATATACCGCGATGATCAATGGGACGTGACATGCAGATTTTTCGTGTCGCGAGTGCACACGTAGGGTTTAAAATAATTTTTATGATTTATAATAAGCATCCTTTATAATCTAATAAACAGTTATAATTTGAACATATTTGTCGTTTAATCAATAAAAATGATATACTATCATGTTTTGACAATCTCCAAAACCCTCAAAATGTACAGGTGGTTGCAACCGTTGAAAAGACCGAACAGTTAACACTATAGTGAATGCATTAAATATCGTAATTTTAAATATAATTAATATAATATCATATGGTGGGCATCATCTTTTATATTGGAAAACCTTTTCAAAATCAAAGTTACAAGTTACATGTTCATTAAATTGTTTGGAATATTGAAAACAACTTTATGTCCGGAAATGTGCATATCGTGAAATGGTATCAGGGCGGCGCACCGCATTTCATACGCTTTTACTTTTGAAATGAAGAGAGATGAGTAAAGCAGGATATTGCAGATCAATCAAAAGGACCCACAAACTGACCTCTACTTGTAATGAGTGAAAGGTTTGTCATCTACTCGTCATAAGAATTAGGAATAAAAATAGCTACTTTCGGTATCATAGTTAGACATTGTACAGTTTGACAGTCAGGTGGTACATCAATGTAAACTATGAAAATTTTATTTAATATCTAAGACTTTATTTGAATGTAATATGACATGAACTAGCTAGCAAAGATCAAAAGGTTATTATTAGATGTCAAGTATGAGCCTGAATAAGGTGGAAAGTAGCAAATGTTTCACGCGACACAACCAGTAAATCCAGGATGGCCCAAACCAAGAAGAAATGTAATTTTCATGAATGAAAAAACATGCCTAAACCTGATATTAATACATTGTATAGTTTTAAAAATATAATAATTAGTAACACTTATAGTAACTTATAATTAATAAATTTATATTTTACATTTTTTTAAATATCCATTTCAATGATTTTTAGAATGCCCTAATCTAGCAAAGATAAAAAGCAGCACGCATACAGGCAGCCACATTGAAAATATCCAGCTGCAAGAGAAAGATATCGTGCAAAAGGAAGAAAGTAAGAGAATAAGCCCAGTTTATGTGTAAGTTGTTATTATGAACAGCAGTTAGTCAGACATCAATTATAAACATTGTCAGTTACCTTAGTGTTTGTTTATAGCTATCAAAATAGATAGAGAAGAAGGGGAGAATGTGGTGCAAGCCGCCAATCACCAGGCTGTCCAAAGCAGAAACAGGATAAAGTGAGGAAAACAGTGGAAGAAAGAATCAGAGAAAGAAACCAGGGAAAAGCTTTGGGAAATCGTGAATTTATACACCAGCACTGGATACAACTCCCATTGCAGTAACACTCTGAGTCAGCGGATCTAATCACAATAGCAAACATTCAGCCTGACCCCCCTAACATGTAATGCGGAAGAACAGTTTCTAGACGATCAAGCAACCAAAGAGCCTCCCACACCATAGAGAGGCAACAGCTTATAGATGGCAAAGGAGAGAGAGCAAAGTGCGCCGTAGACATGACAGGGATGAAAAAGGGAAAATGGAGGCTTCAGTTGGAAGAAACAGAAAAGATTTCGAGAAAACGCACTAGAAAGATTAAGACAGAACAGAGCCATGGAGTCAGGAAAAAGTAAATTTTAAAAACCTACGCCGACACCAGGGGTGCAAAAAAACTGGCCTTTTAAGAAAGGAAAAGAACAGTAGGTAGTTCCTCTGTCGATAGATGAAGAAAACATCCTTACTGCCAGGAAAAAAGATACAGTAACAAAACAAAACAAACAGCAAGGCCGTGTCTTGTTAACCCTAGCAGACTCCATATCTACATATAATTCTGAAATGAGAGCAACGCATGCTCTCCTTTACAGGACAATTTCAGATATTGTCCTTTCTATGTAGACTCGGCCAAAAGCATCTGACAGGAACACATTGTGCCTTGCAGGTGGGACATGAAAATGTGAACTCCTGTCTGGAAAAACGTGCACGCAGAAAAGGTCTTCTGAAACATCCAGTGTTTCTGAGCTGCTGTCGCAATTGTTTTGCAATCCAGGACAACATGGGCCTGTATGCTACAGAATCTGTGCAAAATGCTGCTATAATGAGGTTAGAGAATTAATCAAACCCAAGACAGAGGAACGGTTGGGTGGGTCTCGCGATAGTGGGTTGAGAAACCGGTCCCATAGGAGCAAAAGAGCAATTCAGAACCCCCTTTGTGAAGAGAGACACAAAATGGTACATCGATCTGAAATGATTGGAGCTTTTCACCGAAGCTTATGGCATTCACAAAGCACCATTAATTGGCTGCCACCAGAGCCAAAGTGAGTGGCAGGGCATTAAAAGACGCCCTTAAAAGATGATGAAAGTTGTGCATTGTTGATTTGCAGAAATGTCCGGCTGCAAACTCAACAGAGAAGTGCAAGGCTTATCCACTTTGGACGGAAACAGGCAGCCACTGTAACCACTCACTGATGTTGGCCTACTCCTCAGATGGGAGTGGCAATCCTTTGCCACATATCTCTGGGTCCCTCGGCATGATGATGGAGCTGTTGTTGGGCCGTGTTGAGCCTAGTGATTAAAAGATGTTCTTGACAATCGGAACCCACGTCCTACTACTCTCCACGTGATGAGCGACGACCGCGATCACCCCAGTAACCGTAATAAAAAAAAACTGTTTACCTTTGCTGAGCACCTCCCCTCCATTTCAGGATTCAAGCAGGTCAACTGGAACTTCTCTGAGAAGTCTTACGGGAAAGTCACCAATGTGGTGGGGGTGCCGTCAAGATAGCTGACCTTCTGGCACATGTGAGTAGACATTCCCCAGAGAGATTCTACCGATTTTAGTGAGAGAGAGACATGGCATCAAGTAAAATTAAGTTTTTCTGGGTGTGTGAGGAGGACATCAGGAGTATGATTGAGCATGTCCCTGAAGTTGGTCCCGGTAAAGGGAACTAATGGGCATACACCAGATCCTGTCAACTGAACCAGGACAATTTCTGCATCGAGAGCTGGTCCTGGTTCTGTATAGCAGGCCTGACACTGCCAATGCTAACAAAAACCACCAATGCATAAGCTTCGAACGAAGCAGTGCCGAGGCAAGTGTGAACTTTCAACAGGATCTTAACTGGAAAATTTGTCATAGTAAGGTATGAGGACACATTTAGTGGGGCAGAGTGTCTTCAGGTGTTGATGAGGAGCTAGGAGGTCGCTGCAGTTGCAGCAGTTAGGCTCAAAGGAAGCCTTTCACTTGGCGCCAATCCTGCAGATGTTAGCCTTTATTACCACCACTGATAGTTCTAAAGAAATATACCGAACAAGAAGCCAACTTAAGTTCAAGGCCAACGCGCCTTTAAACAGGATCTTCTGGAAATTTGTCTAGGTAAGGTATGAGGAACCCATTTAGTGGGGCAGGTGCTTCAGGTGTTTGAATGAGGGAAGCTAAGAGGGTCAGCTCATGCAGCAGTTAGGCTCAAAGAATGCTTTCACTT
>OLKM01002483.1:2500-67028 GCA_900291075.1 Melanogrammus aeglefinus
CTCCTACACATAGTTCCATGTTTCCGATCGCCATCCCTTCCTCTTTAATTCAGTCAATTAGCAATCATCAATTTCATCAACAACAATTTACAGTGAACGAGCAGGCAGGAGGGCAATATTTTGCCCATGGACGCCTTCCAGAAAGTCACGAGACATCAGGGTATCAAACCTAGAACCATTCCGGCCTGTTCCGAGAACCCACAACTGGCCACAGGAACACTCTGTCCCCGTACTTCATCCAAACTCATGTCCCCCTTTCCTCAAATCCTAAGCATTACTTTGTTTCCACCCTCCTCTCGCTGCTCCCGTCCTTTCCTACCACTCACCACCCCACCCGGGCGGCGATGCTGCAGCCTTTTTTTTGCAGGGAGACAACCGGAGCTCATTATATGGGGTGGCTGAAGTGCTCTGTGCCCTTCGGAGCCTCACACCAGATCAGCATGCAGTGGAGCACGGCTTGGATCCAGAACAAGCCGCTGACTCAGGTCCCCTGTGTGTGAGTGCGAGTGTGTGTCTGAGTGCATGTGTGTTGTGTTGGCCCATATTTCCTATATATATATATATACGCTGGGGTATAGTGTATCGTGTGTATTGAACGATCTGGCGTGGTGAATGAGCGGTATGTGTTCTCGGCTGTAATTGCAGCAGTGTGGTTCTTTGACCGCGTGAGTTATCGTAGAAAACGTGCCTTATTGTGGTGGAATGAGAGCCGACGTAGTTAATGCACACTTTCCTGAACATAAGGGGGAGCCTGTGCTTTAATTCTCCTTCGTCTCCGCACCTATCAGATGTCCTTTAAAGCCTCTGGCGTCAATGTTATCTGTGTCATCTGACAGCGGGGGAAAAGGGCCACTTAGCCACTCTCTCACATACTCGGTCATGGTCGCTAAAGGTTAACAATCTGTGTTTGCTTAATTCAAACAAGAAGGGTTTCTGCAAACTTGATATCTTTTCACAGCAGTACAATTTGCGCTATGCTCTTAGTATGACCTTATTGTGTTGGCCAACACTCCCAGTTAGACACACACACACACACACACACACACACACACACACACACACACACACACACACACACACACACACACACACACACACACACACACACACACACACACACACACACACACACACACACACACACACACACACACACATCAACACACTCAATATATCTGTACTTACTATCAGGTCAAGTCAATCTGTGGTCACTGATAAGCAACTCTAGTGTGTCATTGACCGAGGCAACTGCTCTTATTTGTGTGACCAGCGAGAGTGATGTGTGTGTGAGCGCAACTCCTGGGAAACTCTTTGATGGGATCGGTTCAGCGCAGGAAGGGGAATGTGTGTGTGTGTGTGGGTGAGAGGGAACGGAGAAGATAAGGTAGGTGACCAATGTTATGACAGCAGTTTCTCTGCGAGTGGATCACAGGCCTGCCTCTAAGCCTACTGTCCCTGGGGTTAATGACCAGGAGGGGAGCAGATGGTAATCATACCGCGTTTACGTGGGACAACCCAAGCTCCCATATAACAAATGATCCCTGCAGGCCCTGCAACAGTCCATCTCCACATACACATCCCTTCACCAAACAACGAAAATCCTGCATCCCCCTCATAAACTCCTCCTCCTGTCTATAGGCGCTTACAGTCCTCGGTCGACTTGTAACCTGTCCGCGTGGAGCATCGCGTTTCCTCCTCTCCGTCTCGGTTCACTGCGGTTCAGTGCGCGAGTGTAGACAGTGACGATATGGTGCGCCACGGCGCTCTCTGTATGCTTTTTAAAACCATGGGATCGCACACACTCAACAGGGGATTTCCCAGCGTTTACAGGGCAGATGCGTCTGGCCAAGAGGACAACTGCCCCGGCCGCTGGACACAGTTCACTGTTCACCAGTTCTCCTTCTTTCAATTCCATCGGTGATCTCATGTTTCTGAGTCGCTGCACAAGGAAAGAGAGGAAAGGGGTAGCATTGCACGGCCAGCCCTCTACATTAACCAAGGAGCTGAAAACCCTCCCTTTTTAACAGCATCCTGTTATGATGAAAAGCATAAACCCCGTGGGTTTTATAAGACCCCGAATGGGGGAGAAGCCGGTGTCGTCACCATCCCGGAAGCCTTTCCCTGGAACTGTAGTTTAATAAGCTGTAGGACAATGAGAACGAGAGAAAAGGGAGCTGTGCTGTTTCCATTTTGCGAGTACACCTTTTTTTACTCGCCTTGTATTTCCAAACACACACACACACACACACACACACACACACACACACACACACACACACACACACACACACACACACACACACACACACACACACACACACACACACACACACACACACACACACACACACTCACATGTTTAACTATGGATGCAAATTTGTAGAACGCTCCGGAAAGCCAAGGCCAGCACAGATGATGTTGCTTCCAGTGAATCCATCCCTTCGCCCCCCCCCTGCCGTCCACAACAAATCTTTTAAATTGAAGAGAAGAGAACGATTGATCAATAAAACCTCCCTATTTAGGCGGGCCCCCTGGCAATGTTGCTCCACAACATGTAATAGCTTTTCCCCCTGAGACGTGTTTACCTGGTTCCTTTTTCATCCCTTTTCAATTGTCTTCCTGTTTATGCCGCCGCTGTTGCTATGGCATCGGAAAGAGAGAGAGAAGAAAATCGATGAAACACAAATCAATGCGGTGTCTTTTTAATCGATGGGTTTAATCCATTTAGATACCTTAATGGCCCACCGCAACTTGCCCCCAGCCGCTGCAGGTATAGCTAGTTAATTATTAGTGAATTCTGTCCCATTAAACCCAACCTTGTGTTTTTTTTTCTCTCATAAGTCCCCCCCCCCAACACGCCCAGGAGTTGGTCTACTCCTCTCTCAATATAAACCTTGAAGCCCTTTTTTTATTTTTTGACTCTTTTTTCCTCCAAAGATGAGGGATTATAAATCAATATCGGCCACTGTGGTCACTCAGGGGCTTGCTGGTGTTCACCGCTCGGCCCCCAGCTGCTACTGTCTCCTCCTCCATCGCTGCCATCATATGGAGAGGCCGCTCGGGTTGGCTGTAGCCCCCACCCACCCCACCCAACCGAACCCCACCCCACCTTCGTGGGGTGGGGTTGGGTTGGGGCTACAGCCAACCGAGCGGGGCCAGAGCTGGTTCCAATCTCAGATAAATAAATCACAGTTTAACACCTGTCCCGTATAACGTCCGCCGCTACATCAGTGGACCGGAGAACGTCTCGGGGGGCCCAGGGACGGACCGGAGAGCGTGTTGTTACCGCCGTAAAAACACAGAGATAAAGAGCGTGCTATCTCTGTCGCCGAGACGTAACCACTCTGAACACCTTCCTCATTCCTGTACCTCCTCTATTCCTTTTTGCTCTCTGTGCACTTGTTTACTTCAGAAATGTTGTTGTGCTGTCAAGCACTTTATGCCTCTTCTTGAATCGACCTACAATTTAGAATTTTGATTGCTCTCAGTGGCTCCCCTCGGATAAAAGCGTCTGCTTAACGCCTAAATGTATATGTGGGTGGAAAAGACAGACGGGGAAAGGCGGAGGAGAAAGCCTGCAGTTCCGGGAGGCAGACCGGGCGAAGCAGCTCCCTCTGGCAGTCAGAGTGCAACTGTCTTCCTCCCTCCCCTCCCCCTCCCTCCCTCCCTGCCTCACCCCCTCTCTCCCAAGTCTCCCAGTGTTTCCAGCTGGAAAGGGGACAGAAGTGCCGGCTATAGGGTTACGCTGATTGGGGAGATTGCACGGGATGACGCGCCAGGATAAAGAGCCGGCGAGCCGCGGTGGAAGTAACCCAAGCCTCTGTCCGGTCCTCAGGTGAGGCGCCGGGATTAGGGAGACAGGTGTTCTGGGTCTTGTTAGGCAGTGGGGGGGGTTGGGGGGTTGGGGGTGGGCTAAGTTACACCTGGGCTGCAGTCGTTGATTGGCAGGTCAGTGCACTATGAAATCGGCAACATTTGGTGCGCTATTGTGTCGCGGTGTGCGGTGTTAAGTGTCGGAGGATGCACTTAAAGGTAATCTCACTCTGGCCCGACATGGTGAAAGCGTGTTTGCACACCAATCAGTGTGTATTGGGTTATAGCGGAGTCCCATGGTTATTTTTCTGGCTGGTGCGTTGGCAGCAGCCTCTTCAAGTGATCTGAAGTATGTTTCGGTCTAGACAGACCTTGCTGTTTTATCCTCACACACACGCTCACATAAACGCCCCTGATGTGAGCGGCTGATGTCATACGGTGGAGGCGATTGAGTTAAGTATTTGGTTCTCGGCGTCTTCCACAGCAGTTGTAAACACATGCCGAAGAGACACGCCCTGGTGAACAAATGATCAAATTAAGACGTTAAGAGGGTGCCAGGCTGGCAGAGCGGAAGAAACCAGACAATTAAAAAAACGAAGAAATTACCAAAATCGCAGCCTATTTGGGAACAAGTCTAATTCTAATAACCATAACGAGCCTGACGACTTCTGCCGCAGTGGATGGCTGCGGCCGTGGTTTCACGAGACAACCGGTTCAGTGTCTTTGCTGAAAGTGATCCTTCACCGCAAACCTCTGCAAACAAGCTTTTCCTTTTAAAGGGCTGGGAACACAACCCCCGTGTAAGCAGCCTTGAAAGACAACTAGGCCACGCCACAAAGAGGTCCTCCCACAGTCAAGGTAGGTCAGAGCCCTGCAGCAACAAGGTGCCTGAGGGTCCTTCTGTCTCCAAACCCCCCCCCCCCCACGCACACACATGCACACACATGCACACACACACACACACACACACACACACACACACATGCACACACACTCGAACACACTCAAACAAACACAGGCATACACACATACACACACACACACACACACACAAATGCCTACGCAGAGCACTCGACACAAACATGGACACTTACACACACCATGCCCTCATACACTCACATGCACACAATGCACACACACACTCACAGACACACAGGCAAACACACACACAGAGACACACACACACACACACACACACACACACACACACACACACACACACACACACACACACACACACACACACACACACACACACACACACACACACACACACACACACGCCTACGCACACCCCCCACGCACACTAACAGACACACTCAAAGACACACACACATACACACACATACACTCACACACATACATTAACACACACTATTCACTCCCACACACAAACAACCGACCATTGCCATAGCCTAAACAACAGGGATTTATATATTAACTAGGGAACATATTAAAAGTATTTCCCTTGCATTGGCAGTTCTCTCGGCCTCTCGCTCTCTCGGTCTCTCCCTCTCCTCGCATGGGTCTTTATAAAACAATGTAACAGCTTTGTTGCATGTCAGGAATCATTTAACATCACAACGCACTACAGTTCCCTTGATAAATGACTGTGGACCACAGCCGTGTGAGCGTACGTCTCGGAGTGAGCGTTCGAGTTTCTGTGAGCCTATGTCTGTCTTTAACAGTGTTAGCGTCTGTGCGTGTCCTTGTGTGTGTATCTTTGAGAAGTGCATGTGTATGTGTGCCTGTGTGTGTGTTTGGTTGAGTACGTGGTTGTCTGTGTGTGTGTGTGTGTATGTGTGTATGCATGTTTGCCGGCCAACGTGTGGGGGTGTGTGTATGTCAATGTTGTGTGTGTGTGTGTGTGTGTGTGTGTGTGTGTGCGTGCTCATGTGTGTGTGTGTGTGCGTGTGTGTGTGTGTGTGTGTGTGTGTGTGTGTGTGTGTGTGTGTGTGTGTGTGTGTGTGTGTGTGTGGTGTGTGTGTGTGTGGAGGAGACGGCGATGACAGAGACGTAGCCTCGACCCAAAAAATCCCCACCCACTTGGAGTCAACTGCCTGTGTTCCTACGGCAACACACAACGGCCCCCACATCATCCACGACGCATTGATAATCCCTGCCATGCATTGTGCGCTCATAAAATATGGATTCATAATCATGTTAAGCGCTTGGCAGGAGGATCCAACCCAGACGAAGGGGGGGGGGGGGGGGTGGTGGTGGTGGTGGTGGTGGGGGCCGTTGCCACGTCAACAGTGTGAGCGGCGTGAGCTACCTCATCACTCGCTGCTGCCCGAAGCCGCCGCGGGATTATGATGTAGGGCTAATGAACGCCTCTGATGTAATGAATGGCTGACGCAGACGGCGATCCGTTTGTCGAAGCGCTCCAGCTAATGTGTTTATTTAACACTCAATTCAACACAGCAGCTCGTTCATTGGACTGGCTGTGGTGTGTGTGTAGTGTGTGTGTTTGATGGCGACTTTTTTTTATAAAAATATTTTAATATGGTTTTGATGACGTGATGAAATGCGTGCTGTTTTACATTCCTGGTTTTACTGTCGACTATTACTGTTGTGTTTTTTAGCGGACGCGTTAATCCAAAGTGACCTGTAAATCACTTATGATCATTATGCTCAGAGACGCTTTCAGGTAGAACGTGGACACTGGGGTTGGAGCCCAGATCCTTCTGGCTCGGAGTCACCCTTACTGCTAAACTTTTCGAGTCCCTTAGTGCTCAATGAGAATCAACTCGTACTGAAAGAGTAGAAAATGTTTGTTGATGTACACCTTGTCATTCAGGTTCATTTTGGTTTCGTGTCGGGCTCCGCTGTTGTGGTGGACTGAGTAAAGAACATTGTCTGTGACAACAAAATAAGTTGTTTTGTTTCCTCGCCACCTTATTGCGAAGCAATCTTAGTGCTGTTCTTTACTTCTCCTTCACCTCTCCGGCTCTGTCTGAGGTCACTTTTCAGATGGCAAAACACAATCAGCAAAATGCGTGGTCTTTGTCGTCTTGGTGTGTTATCTGTTGATAAATCTCCCTCTTTTCATTTCCAGCACCCACATGAAGAGTCTCCTTTCCGTCTAGACCCATCAGGTTATTAAATCCTGCCAAGGGACGTATTTCAATTGTGAAACATGAATGTAACTCTTATGATGAAAAAAACTACGATAATCAGAAATATCAGGTTTTAATGGATTTCCCGTGAAATGTCTTTTTGACATTTAGGATGTCCATACGCTGATGGGACTGAGTAAAAGTTTAAACTTCTCTGAAATAACGTAAAAGCTGCTTTGAAACATGTTTTTCGACTAAATCTGTGGCCGGAAATTGCTTACTTTCTCCAGCCGGTTACTTTTCATTCTCTTTTCATTATCGAGTCTATTTGTTTGTCCGTCCGTCCTTCCCTCTTCTCTCCTGTTTAAACATCAACAGAAGTTCCATGGCGGCCATGTCTGCCCTCGTAAATCACCCGCTAGGTGGGTGTGTCACTCAGCCGTCATCACCTGATGATTTGCCAGTCTCCTGGGTGCATTCAGCACACAGATCAGATTCAAACCCCCAAAAAAGACACAACCGTCCCCCACTTTAGGACGTTTTTCTTGTCTTTTGTCTCGTACATCATCGGGGCACGTGCCGGAGAGGAGGCCATGCGAACGCACTATTTCACGGACGCATTCTTTACCAGAACAGCGGAAACCCGGCATTGAACCCGCGGCCCAGAGCACCGTCCCCTACGTCAGCTGTGCTTCCGCTGTTCCCACACGCCTTGAAATACGAGCACCCGTCTCGGTTTTGTCCTTGGAGCGGCGAACCCTTGGACCTCAGGGATCAACAAGCTTAACACGCTGCTCAACAAAGAGGCAACACTTAGCCAGGGCTGCTTTGTCAGGGTCGCGGGTACCTGCCGATGCTGGCAGTGTACATGCAGACAGCTCCCTGTCATTTACTGTGGCAGACACATGCAAGCTGAGCCACGACTTTCAGGATTTTAGATGGGTTGAAATGTTCCATCGATTCTTTAAGAAAGATAAACTGAGATGTATTAGTTAAAGACTGGGAATTTGGGTCTCACAGCAGTACAGGACATGCTATGAGTACAGGATAGGACGATAAAGAGAAAAACTTTGACAAGGAAAAACTGTGACAATAACTATGTGCAAAAAATGAATTTGCCTGGAGGGCACTAGGACCTGGGAGGCCTACCAGGAGGCCTGAACAGGGGTGGGCAGTAATGAAACGCCTTGCTTCCACTTCCTCCAACCTAGAGCATGCAGTGTGGTGGCTGGTAAACAAACATTTAGGCACTTTGTGAGAATTTAAGTGAAATCAACACTGAACTAGATTCTATACTGGAGGTAACCTAATCAACCAAAGAATCCTAGTACAGATGTGATTGTATTTGAATTACAGATGGTGACTGTTGTTGAATGTTTGTAGGAAAATAACACAAGCAGCCCAGCGGAAAGCAGTCTACCATGCACCATATAGAACACAAAGGTATGCAATATTTATGCTTTACGTTTATCTACTACTTGTGACCATTGATTCTTGTGAATCTTGGATGAATGTTTATTAAAATTTCATCTCAGTTTAGCAAATGTCGAATTTGTTTAATCAAATGAATTGTTCTCTGATTGAACAAGCTGCTTTTCTAGTTGTGGATCAGGTTGTTGTTTTACAACTCTTTTAAGGGTTCTGGCTTGGAGCCTGTGCAGTGTGTAGTACTTTAATCTTTAGGTAAACTGCCTCTTGGTGTGTATCTTAATGGGTAATGTGGTTGTGTAGGTGATTTATGCTTGTGAATTTCCCCCTGAACCAAGGACCGATTTCTTTTTATTATTTTTATTTATAAACTAGCCTCTCTTCAGTAAGTCGAACGCATGTGGTTTAGTCCCGAGTACATCTAATGGTAACTTACTGTTAAAAAATGCACATGAAGCCGAGGTTCTTTGCAGCAGTTTGCTTCTGGTTCTGTAAATACATTTACGACCCGGGACAGCGTATTCTCTGTCTCGGGATAATCTAATCTCATCCTCTGGTCTCGTGCAGCCCTAACCAGCCCAGTTAGGACTTCGATTCTCTATTAATACTCATTTTGTTCCGAAGCAGTATAACTCATTATCCGTCCCTGAGATAAAAACCAGAAACTCTTTGTGGTGTCACATCACATTTGACTGGTCGACTCAGACTTGCATGCGTTGTGTGTGTGTGTGTGTGTGTGTGTGGGGGGTAGGAGGAGTCGCGCAAAGATTTGAATTGGATTTGGAAGATTAGATTACATCTTCAGGGTAAAAGAATAAGAGTCGTGGTAGACCAGGGACCGTTTAATGAGATATGTACTCACAAATCAGAAGAGGTAATTCAAGCAATACATCCCATGGCGGTTCCAAAGCTCAAAAGTACTTCTGTAGCAGAGCCGAAGCCCACGCCAGGCCCAGAAGACTGAGACTTAATAGCCGAAGAAGAGAAACACATTTTAAAACTGTCTGCTAATGCAGTCAAAGAGGAAGAATTTGATTAAGAGGGCGGTAATCAAGTCAGTCTGCTGTAACCAGCAGCCCTGCCCGGGAAACTGTTATTGAACAAGTGTAACGAGAGAGAATTTAGCACCCGGTGCGGCCATTTTGTTAATCCACTTCTGTAATTTGGTCCTTCCTCCTCCCCCCACCCCCACCCACCACCACCAACACCCCCCCCCCCCCATCTTTCAATTATCATTATCGTAAAAGGAGCGAGGGGCTCAGAAGCTTTGAATGGGCGGCAAAGTTTTATCCAATTTCTCGCTCTAGAGCTCTGTGTTTTCATCTTACTTAGAGATGAATATTGAAGTGCCTACACGACAATTTGCCACCCTGTTTCTTTTGGCCGGCGGTCGATTATAAGAAATTAATCTGTGAAATATTGAGCTGTGATGAACCCTTGGATAGTTTGGAATGAATGACTTTGCCTTGGCTGGGAGCACACACACACACACACACACGCACACGCGCACAGCCATACGCGCAAAGCCACAGGAATTTGTGGGGTTTGCTAGGATTAATAATTACGGTATGTAAATGTGCAAATACATGTCGATGCTCACCCCCTATATGTTTATACAAAGACGCTATATGCAATGGCATTGTCTTGACAGACCTATGAGCTACTACCGTCTTCGAGATCATGTTTCACATGAGACGTGATCTGGCGCTATTGGTTCAAGTTATTATGGATACCAGGGGACTATCACTGGGATAGAGGCCAAAGACAACATTTTTCAGTTGGCTCAAACACCAGTACTTGCGTTGTAAATGAACAATTAAGCACAATTCTACCCTGCAGTGTTTCTCCACCTTGCAAATACTAACCCCTTTTAGCTTCCAAGTTGGCTAATAAGCCTTTCCGACAGCCTAACGTCTGATGAAATATCGCTATACTGGGCCAGATTCGCGGAGAGCGATCGTTAAAGAGAAGCTCTGAACTCCGCCGGGAATGGACGGGACCGAAATGGCTCTTTTACTTCATTAACAAGCAGATGTGCTCCATTCATATTCATCGGGCTCCATGAGAGCGGAGCCACCCAAGGGCTGGGGCCGAGAGGTTGTTCAGCAGCGTAGGCAGAGCCCACTGACCCCTCCGCCGTCAGCCGCACTGGGTGGAGAATCCATCAGCTCTTCCACAGGCCCTACAGAAGTACTGGCTCGTAATTACGCCAATGGATCTTCATCAAATATGGACAGACAGACCTCCAACTAGTGTCTTAATTAGTAGAGGAGCAGACAGCTTTGCACAATTGCTCTCCTGTCATTCTTTCTGGGGGCCGTAGACCCCAAGACAACTTCAAATATTAGAAAGAGCTTCCATCCCTATTTTCTTCTTCCTCGTCTTCTGCCATCTCCATCGCTACGTCCCACCCTGACAGCATCATCCGTCTCGTCACTGTTAAGGCCGACAGGAAATCAATGCCAGTCTTCTGAATAAAGGGGTGGACTTTTCACTACCTCTCTCTGTGCTCCCGAGTCTTGTTATATAGAGTGGATGCCCCTATTGCACACTTCTGCCGGAAGAAGGATCTGTATTTCGACGTTTCCTCGGATCACTTCAGACGCTGCTGGGGTTTCAAGCTTTTTTGGATGTTGCCTTTGTTTGACCAGCTGTTGGAACAGTTACTCGCACGGCAAACAGGTGTAATTTAATAATATAATCGGGGGCAGGATGGTGTAGTAGATGGGAGGATTGCCTCCCCCCCAAAGGGACTAGATTTGATCCCCAATGTCTACAGCCTAAGCCAACCTTGACAAAAATATCTTCTGTTATTGCTTGAGAATACACTACGTCATCCTACTTCTACTCCTCTCCTCTTCTTACTTTATGTAGAAAAGCACTGCATAATTTAATTAAAAATGTTCTAAACATGAAACATTTTCCAAAGACACTACTGAACAAGTAATGTAATAATATGATAAGCATAAATGTAATGATCACACTTTGCCATATTCTCATTATATAATGAATCCCTAACTCCCCCCCCCGGTACTCGTAGGCAGGGGACTCTCCGGGGGGCTTTAGGAACCCGAAGTCGGCACACTAATCCAGGCATCGAAAGTCTGAGAGGTGCCCCTTGACACTGGAGGTCAGGAGGTGAGCTGGATTGGTGGGCTGTCCCTGCTCAATCCAATTTTTATGTGTTCTCATTCCGTCGTCTGTCTCAAACCCAATATATATCTAGACGCAACATATACTGTGTATGCCGATTGAATAAAAAATGCACAGCAATTCATGTTCACCTACACACACACACACACAACAAAGTCCACCATAGAGCCATTCAGACAATCTTTTCAAAGTAGCAGAGCACCTTTCAGAATTCCCCATTTGGTATCATATTTATCAGCGTGAAGCCTCTGTCACATCCAACAAAAGTATTTGTTGGATGTTGCAAACTCTGCTATGCCTCTGCACGCAAATAAACAGTTTGGTTATAAATTGTGATCAATGAATGTGTAATTGTTTCTTGATCTTCCCATTTCTAAATCTTTTCAGAATAATTCAGAATATATACCTATTTCTTAGACATTGTCATTGGTTTATAATGCGTTTTTCATTCCCCCATTTCTTTCTTTCTGTTCAAACTACTTAACCATGTGTAGAGAGTAGAGGAAGGTGCTACGGTAATTGTGTGCCCATGGTGCTCATCTGAGTGAGGAACTGAAGCTTATTAACTGTAATCACATTAATTAGAACAAGGACAGGTTTTGCCTGTCACCTGGCTATCCCGCCCTTCTGCACATTTACTTTGGCTAATATCTTTTAATTGGCTTTCCCCGGCAGCGGTCCACTTGTGATTAATTTGCTTGTTTTTTTGTAGTCCGATGACCTTTGCTTGACCGTGAAGGACATTGACTCTTCTGACCCTTCTGGCCAAGCGGCCTGGAACATGGGGTCTTGTCCAGAGGGGGTTGGAGGGGCAAGTGCCCCTCAAACATTTACATTGAGGACATTTAGAGGACGATTTTATCCAAAGCAACTTACAATAAGTACATTTGTCAGATGTAAGAGAAACAATATATAGCTGTCGGTACAGTTAAGATGTGTTGTTAAGTTAACCCATTCCCTGTATACATCCAAGATAGCTAGGATAAGATGCTGCATAAAGCTAGGTACTATTTTTAAGAGTGCATAACGTGCAACATACAGTAAGTGCCTACATTAAGTGCCAGGATGTACAATAAGTAGGCTTGCATACATTAAGTGCCAGGACGAGGGGTGTGTGTGTGTGTGTGTGTGTGTGTGGTGTGTGTGTGTGTGTGTGTGTGTGTGTGTGTGTGTGTGTGTGTGTGTGTGTGTGTGTGTGTGTGTGTGTGTGTGTGTGTGTGTGTGTGTGTGTGTGTGGTTAAATGAACAAACATTTAATCTTGCAGATGAAAGGTTCAGAACTTATCAGTCAAAATCTAGACATGAGACGGCGGAATCTTGGAGAAAAGAAGTACACTTTTACAAGTTGATATTTTCGGCATCGCTGGGTACAGTCTTGTGTCTTGTCAGGTGCCATCCCCTGTGTTATTCCATGCTGCTCATACATTAGCATGGACACAGCACTGCTGTGACACCAACAGGTTCCCCAGGTGGTATTTGCTGATAGCTCGCTCTCCTGAGGGCCCTGAAAGGTGCCAAATTGAAGCAAATCAGTCCAAGCGCTATGCCACCAATCGCCTCTAATTACTGGTCCATGACTCAATTAGCGGCGTGATTAATGGCTTTCCAGAGAGATGTGGAAGGATTCAATTTGGAACAAACGCTCAACCTCAAACCCCCGCACTCCTCCCTGACCCAGGCCCCCGTTGATATAAAACAGACCCAAAGCCCAAAGCACACAATCGTGTTCGCCAGTTTATGGTCACTTCAAAACCGGTTTCCATACTGCGGAACCCCTCCGTAGTTCATACTTCGATCAGCGGAGTGCGTGTTCACTAACAGACACTCCCATTGCCTCCGAGAAACTTTGAAATCCCTGATGTGCTGCTTTTAGTAGTGAGTTGGCAACGTCAGTTGAAGAAGAAACCTTTCTGGGGCGGGGGCTGGGCGGTCTGGCATATTTTAATCTGAAAATAAAACAAATGTCTTGTGCGGCTCGCAGTCCTGGGACCAGACACCCTTCTCTATTGCTCCCGCCCCCCCCCAACCATATATAAAAGTGACAGTTGAGAGAAGGCAGAGATGAAGAGCGGTTTGATGAAGTGTCCCTGCCGCTGCTGAGAGCCGGTGTGAGACAGGATGGATGTAGACGGAACTGGGGAACCGGGCCACCCAACCATTTATCAATAGTGCCTCTGTCTCATGGAAATGTCCTGAATATGGGATGATGGGGGGGGGGGGGGGGGGGGGGTTGGAGAGATGACAAGAGAATACCTTTTTCATGGACTACCTCCTCTACATCTGTCTATTTCATTTAGAGAAAACAAATTTGCATACTTTCAATACTATTTTCTTTATTTATTTTTGCTTAATAGCGTTACGACCCTCAAGTCTAGGAAATAGAGGGGGTAGCTTAAAGCCAACTCGTACAGAAAAAACAAAACCCCACAAATACTGTATATAAATAGCAATAGCTATATGATTGCCTTACTAATTGCCCATTTGTTACTATTTCTTGTAGTCGATGGAGAGAAAGTTGTGTCTAGTAGGTGCTTAAGTTCTCATCATAGCCAACAGCATTTACTTAGCATTACAGTAACTCAAAGAGCAGAGCTACAGCTAGAAATTCTACCATTCACCATTAACACCTAATCTGACATATTCCAATAAAAACACTCTGACAACCATCCACCTTTCAGCAACTATGAAGAAACACAATAAAGAGAAAACATTCCTGTTTGACAGTCTGGGGTTTGCGTGGTCTGAGAAACGTTGTGCCTGTGATTTGGGTACACAGTGATTGATTGTTTTCTTTACACTTGACACGCACTTGACTTTGACTCATGACTAGTCCAAAGTGTTCTAACATGTTACATGGGCAACCGTCGTGCAGTAAACTGACCTGTATTGTAGAGATGTTTCAGTGAACAGCCATAGCTTTCACTGAACTATGTTTGCATGTGATGTTAATATAATGAGTAAGAGTATCATTCAAGAATAAAACAAAGAAATGTTTTATGTATTCATCTGTTATCCGGCTTATTCTCAACTATCCTCTTTGTTTTAGTTAGTGTCTACAAAGCACCATCTTACGTTTGAATTGAGTTATGTGTATTGGATGCTATAATGCAATACAACTACTATAACAATAGTATGTGATATTTTAACGTCTGGTTTCTAATTGGCCTCTCAAAGAAACACTTAAAGCTTTAACGCGCTGACAACATAGCGTGCTTGCACGTAGAAGTGCTAGTTTTATGTCTTTGTTTAAGGTTTAATAATAAGGTATAATAATCCCAGCCACACCTCACATTGTTCCCCCGACAATCCAATGTTCTACTTGGACAATAACACTATAAGGGTTTGAATGAGCAAGAACACTTATTATTACCAAAAGATGAAATAAAACATTTCCCATTTCTCAGGCTTACAGTTTCCTTGGGTCTTTGTTTGGATTTTTTTCTCCTCGAGTGTGATGCCTATCTGCTGAGTTTCCCTCTGTTCCTAGTGAGAGGACAGTTACAGACCCCGTATCAACCCTGAGCAGGACAAGTAAAGCCTTCTGGCTGGGAATAACAAAATGTATCTGGCATATGTTCTCACAATACCACACACACACACACACACACACACACACACACACACACACACACACACACACACACACACACACACACACACCTACACACACACACATACACAGACACACACACAATCTCTTTGTCACAACATTCACAGACACATGCAGACACACATGCATAGACACATGCAGACACACACGCATACATGCAGACACACCACACACACACACACATATCTCTTTGTCACAACATGAAGACAGATGCAGACACGCACACACACATGCAGACACGTGCAGACACACACACACACACAGACACATGCAGACAGACACACACATGGACAGGCACATGTGTTGGCGCAGACCAAAACCACACTTACAAACGCACCTTCATCCAAACGAGTGGTGGGAGGAAATGACAGGTCCTGTGACGCTCGTAACCCTCCTCTCTAAACTGTCTGCCAATCCAGGCGGCCTCCGAATACCCTCAGTCATCAGGTTAACCCTTCAGTCAACTCTTTTTGTTTCTACATCCTTATTGTCTACCGTCCTCCACTCTCAGATGTCCTGCCATCGAGCGTCTGACTTTTGATAGATGGCGCACAAAAATGCAGAACCAAAAAAATAAAGTTAAGAAGAAGCAAGATGCACGCCACCTGGAGATAAAATGCAATAAAATAGGACATAAGTTTGTTTTTTAGTTTTTCCTTTTGCACATTGAATCACACATAACAAACTACTGAAATGAATGAAAAAGACATGCCCGTTTTCTGTACTTTTTCATGGTTACTCTCACATGAGTATTTATTTGAATCTTAGACCTTAAAGGTTTACAGTATCGTCAGTGGAGTTCTTGGGAAAAGGTCACACTTTGTGAACTAAGTTACTTCTGTTTGCAGACGATACGCTGATTTATCTAAAGGATAACGATAAATCTGACGTTTCAACACAAACCAGAGGCCCCAACCTCTGTAAGCCCTACCTCAACCAGGAAACGTGCTCCGCTGATTGTCTCTGTAGCCTATCTGGCATGTGTGGGAGTCTGAAGACTCCCCACCAAGAAGATAGTTCCAGACCAAAACAAAGCTAAAATGGCACAAAAAGCTATCTATCAAATCATTTAGTAGACTGGACTTTCTCTTCTTGTTCTGTTTCCTCCCTCCACCCTCCCACCCTTTTCCATAACTGCTTAGAACGTACGTATATCTGTGCAGACCACGACCTGATCTGATTTATCACTGTGTCGAAGAAGAGGACGGGGGGAATCAAACGGATAGCCAGCATGTGTTCCTTATTTATGAATAGCATGAATGAAAAGTGAGCTCATCCTTTTCCTCACTTTCTGTCTCGCCCTTCGAACTCAGAGTTCTTTTCTCTCGCCGAACAATTTGCTCTCCGCACTAAAGCAACATCTGGCAAGTGTTATGGTCGCCGCCAAAACCACAAGAAAGACAAGTGCCTGCCCTTTATGACCGTGGTGAATTAGCGAAGACATGAGAAAACGAGGACCACAGTGAACGGCCATTAAGGAGTCGTGCATTTTCTATTATTTCTTAATGAAAGATGATCGAAATGAGGTGCCGGTGTGATCTCCAAGAACTTATCCACACTTAACTGATTTATCTCGATCTGTATTGGGATGGGAGTGGGAAAATGTTCAATATAATTATTTGGTCGTTCCACAGGGGGTTTGTATGCTGAAAAAGACTGAGTGAAGTGTAGACGTATGCAGTGGAACACATAAAAAAGGAGGACAATTTTCCCTTTAAAAGTATCCCTTTTGTGTGATCGAGGAACAAAATTAGAAAATTAATTAAGATCTAGCACAGTGATTACTGGATTAGTCTGGCAATAATTGAAAAAAGCTGGGAAAGATTGTGTATCTGTATATCTATATGTTTAAGAGATTCTTCTGCTTTTGCATTCAATGAACAGAGAGGAAGCAATTTGCCTCGCACAAGATTAGTAGGGAGGGCAAGAAAATGACTCAATTACAAGTTGCTTCTTCGCGCTGTCTATGCACAAAGTTTTACATCATCTCCATTAGCATGATCTCACTTTATTTGTTCGCCATGGAAACACAGTGCCGGGACAAACTTCCAGAGACACATTTTGAGCTATTTTAAGGGTTCTTCTGCAAGCTAACAATGAGTGCTTAAACACTTCAATTGCATCACCTTCAGACCTCTAGTGAGGCGAACCGAGTATTAGCAGCATAGCCTTGAGGGCTGGTGGGCTACAGCTCCCAACACACGCAGACACAAATGTGCGGATTTACAAACAAGAATACAAGCGCACAAAATGCACATGCGTACACATACACATTCAAGTCATGCACATAGTAGACAATCTCTGTATAGCAGAGCACACTCATCCACAAATAAACACACCCGCATGTGTGTACACACACACACTAAGTCATGCACATAGTAGACAATCTCTATATAGCACACACACACACACACACACACACACACACACACACACACACACACACACACACACACACACACACACACACACACACACACACACACACACACACCAATCCTGTGGGATCAGTGCATTGTGTGAGACTGAAGGCTGCTATTAATAAGGGAGATGCTCGCACGGAGCTAGCAGACAAGGGAAGACAGCCCAGGTTGTTGGCCAGCTCAGCCTTCAGGCTCTAAAACATGTCCAATAAGGGCTACAAACACCCTTCCCCCTCCCCAAAAAACACCAGCGCTAGGTGCTTAGCTCACCTTGTTGTTGGCAGACATGGATATCCTGGGTTGGCGTCGGGGAGGTACTGAAGTCCAATGGATCTGATCAGGATTAGGTCATCAGGTTCACCTGAAGTGGTTCGTGAGAGGTATGCTCGCACAGCGGGGAACTACTCACAACTCATGTCAAAGGAGTGGAAGAACTTCACTTTGTCTTTCCAGAGTTTGTATTTGTGTCAAGTGCGTGTCTGCCTGTCTGTCTGTCTGTGCAGTTCCCTCAAAGACGATTTGGAAAAAGATTGAGCAATATGCTGCATATGAGGTCAAGGTTGTATGTGTGTGTTTGTGTGTAAATTATGTGTACTATCTGATTGTCTCCACTGTCCTCTCTGGATCTCCGTCAGACAGCCCACCTCATTACAACCACCAACATCATTACAATGCTTCAACCTTCACTTGCAGTTCAAGTTTGGACTTTTCTTCCCCTCGCCATACTCTTTGATCAATCATCCCATTTACACCAACCACTAAGGCCGGCACAGTGATGTAACAAGAGCGCAGTAGATTCCCTCTCTCTTTCGCCCTCTCTCTATCCCTCGCCCAATATTGATGTAACACCCTTGAAATCTGTGGCTTCCTGTTATGCTGCATGGAGCAACTAGCCAGTGGTTGGTCTTCATCAGCAGGGCAGAGCTATCTCTAGCTCAAAGCCTCTATGGGCTACACCCTCCTCATGATGTCCACCCGCTACTACTGCTTCTAGTACTACTGCTATTACTACTGCTGCTACTACTGCTACTACTGCATATACTATTAGTACTGCTACTACTACTACTACTAGTAGTAGTTCTAATGGTACTACTACTGCTACTACTACATATACTATTAGTACTGCTACTAGTAGTTCTAATGGTACTACTACTACACATACTATTAGTACTGCTACTACTACTAATAGTTCTAATGGTACTACTACTACTACATATACTATTAGTACTGCTACTACTACTACTACTAGTTCTAATGGTACTACTACTACTACTAGTTCTAATGGTACTACTACTACTACTACATATACTACTAGTACTGCTACTACTACTACTAGTAGTTCTAATGGTACTACTAGTAGTTCAAATGGTACTACTACTACATATACTATTTGTACTGCTACTACTACTACTAGTTCTAATGGTACTACAACTGCTACTGCTACTACTAATGCTCCTGCTACTGCTAGTACTGCTAGTAGTATTACTACTTCTATTTCTACTGCAACTAGCACTGCTGCCACTACTGCTACCAAACGCTGCAACGGTTCTTCATGTTTTCCTATGTTTGGTTTCTTCCCTACGATCCGCAGGAATCAGGCTACTTTTCATTCGCCTTCCTGATGTTCGTGGCAGCCCGTCAGTCTCTCAGCAGGGCTTCGTCTGCTCGTCTGAAACGCAACGCTGCGTAGCCCAGAGATTCCCCGCCATCAACGGTGAATATCTGATCCCTGCTCCATGAAAAGTCTGTGTTCTTGCTCGCGCATCACCGGCTTCACGAGTTATTTCTATTAAATGAGAAGAGTTTTTTTTTTTTGCATAGTTTGTTATGATTTGTTACTGTGTAGCTGCTCATTTGACCGATTTAACAATGATGAAGTAGAACAGTTTGACCCGGTAGCTCTCCACTCCAAGGTTGAAAGTCATTCGGAGCAGGCAGCCATCAGGAAACCATTTTAGAAAAATCCCAATGACAATCAGCAAGACTTAAAAGTTTTACAGTTGACTCATCAATTCCACACTCGGGGGAGAAACTTATTCCAAAGAGCTAAATGTGGAGGAACTTGCTGGAGGAGAGAATGAATGCTTTATTGAATACTATCAAACAGTTCCTGCCAAAGCAGGGTACCACTCCTGATAAGGTGGTTTAACACTCCCCTGTGCGGGGGCCCCGAACCACGACAAACCTCCACCCTCTCCCAGTGGCGGAGGTGACAGAGTACACATACAGCCCCCCCCCCCCCACCCACCCCTCCTTCCACCTCTGCATAGCGGACAGGAGGCTGGCTGAATGCATAAACAGACGGTGGCGTAGGAGTGGTCATGGAGAAGATGCTGCGTTGGCATGGAAACCCACTTGGCCAACTTGACCCCTCGTTGTCTAGAGGAAGTATCCAAAAGGGCCCGGCTGGGGTTGCGTCCGTGGAGAACAACGAGAGCTCAAAGGTTGATTAACCACCGACATCCTCCCCATGATGTGAAGGAGGGGCCTATAGGCACATGTTCTTTATTCATAACCTTTTGCTTTCACTTCTCGCTAATGTGGTCCACTCTTTCTGCTCATTGGTTTCTATGATTAGAGCCTATCTATATGTAAGGGATAATGTATAGTTCGGAGGTTGTTATGGAGAAATAAACCCCGACAGGTTGTATGGAACCCCGACGCGAAGCGGAGGGGTTTATTTCTCCATAACAACCGACTAACTATACATTATCCCGCTTATTACACGGCTTTACGAGTGAAATAAATAATAAACAATAGATAATAACCCACAATGATTCAGCAGCGACAAGGATTCGTCGGTAAAGTAAAGTAAAGTAGCGCGGTAAAGAGCCCTGTCCCTAGCAACGGTCTGTTATACATGACGACGGTCGTGTAATAACTATATAGAGCTGTTTGAATACAATGCAACAACACCAAAGCTGTTGTATAGTTGGTATTCTCAGTACAAATCCCTCTCTGTCTCCATCTTCTCTCTATCCTTCTGTAAATACGGAGGAATTCCGGGGATCATTCCCTTGGCCGGAGGCCGACACATCCCTGGTCGAGTGCTGCAACACCTGTGGGATTAGAGTCAGTTCCACCTTAATCGACTGGTCTCACAGTCACGTTCTGCTTGTAATACAAAAAACTTCAAAGGGGGCTCCAATGGTGATTATATACGTTTGCTTGTTCGGAACGTAGCTAGAGAGTCGCGTTGGACAAAAGCGCAAAAATAAATTAAAAACATAAATGCAATTTGTTGAAAGCCCTCGCCTCATTTTCCTGAAAAGGTGCAGGGACTCAAGGAACTCTTATTTGCATTGCTACCTCCACCATCTGGCACCATCTGTCTGAACACAAGGCAGCTTTAGCCCTGCTACAGCACCACCACTGTGAGAGAATTAGAACAAAAGAATTGCGATGCAGTTTATGTTATCCTAGCCTGGAGCATCACATGCTTTACACCGTTGGACCTATAGGGGGAGCCCTGATCTCATGTTCCTTTCCCCGGCTCCCCTACTCTCCTCTTCCCTCCCCTTCTTCCTCCCCTCCGCCGGCTCTACCCACTGCACCGCAAACTCCACCTACCCTGATCTGTTTCACATCATCCCAAAGATCAACCTCAATGGATCCTGCACACTCCTGCGGTAGCGCGCAGGCAGTCTGCAACGTACACAGGTAATCGCATGTGACATATGTACCTCTGTCTGCTCAGTGGGTCTCGGCGGCTGAGCAGACTCGGAGCCTCGAGAGACGGGGAAGGCTGTGTGTGTCATCATCCTTCCCGAAGTGGGAGAGGGGACGGAAGATGACTCGCTAATGATCCCTCCTGTGTGGATTATAATGCATTCCCATTGGTCGGACGCCATCGGGCTAATTATGGATCGATCTGAGATATGAGCGCAGTCATTATAAACTCTGTTGTGTTTGCCTTATTTTATTTTTGGCTGAATAAACAAACGCAAATAACACTCTTGAATATAATTTGTTGAGACTTTCTTGTGAGAGCTCTCAGACATAGAGTGTCACATGGTGTGACAGACCCTGCTTTTGGGCTTCAGGGCAAAATGCATCCGATTTAGACACCGACTGGAGGATAATCAAGCAGTCGAAAGGAGTATCTGCTGTTCAGAGATAGCTCTGGCTCTTAAAGCAGCCGCACCGCACTGGCAAACAAAAAGATGAAAAAACAACAACAATTTCTCTTGTTCTTTGACCCCGAACTGATGTCGGTAACGTAGTGCTGTACTTGTTTCATGCGGGCCCAGACCATGGGCAAGCTGTGTAGTTGTGTGCAGCGGGGAGTGGAGATTATTGTTTGGCCCTAAGGCAACACATATGTATATTTATACGCCGTATATCTTAAGCCTGTGATGGCACACTTATGTAGATTCCCGTAATGGTCGTGGAGAGCGGGGCCGTGTGTTGTTTGTGTGTACATCTGACAGCGCACTACAGTAAACAGCAATAAGGCAATAAGGAGAGCTCAGCGGGACAGCTAAGTGGATAAAAGTCTCTGTAGTCACCGTCCCCTCGCCTCCACTTTACCTCAAGCCCCCCCCCCCTCTCTGCGTCTCGAGGGGTGCTTGAACGCAGACCCCCTGTACACCCACACCGCAACACAACAATAAACGCGAGCGCGCTCGCCTAAACGCACACGCACACAGCAACGCTAGGGCGTTTTACTAACACTAGGCTGCAACTATTTGACCAGGGAAATATCGACGATTTGGACCGGCCTAATGTGTAAAAATAATAATCAGCACCTTGCCAGCATCTAATTGCCACAGCTGGGGTGCGTGTCTCTCTATCTATGTTAATAGAGCCAGTGGGTCCAAGCTCATTACTCCGGAAGAGCGCCGCCGATGCTTTATCTGCAATCTGGCCCATTTTAAAAAGCCAGCCTATTTTTAAAATGGGATGCCAACAGAGTCCCTTGTAAGACGAGTGCGACTCCTTTACCACTACTCTGCCTCTGTGTTGACTTTGTCATCCGTTCTCGCACCATGCTGGCTGATGCCACCCGGTTTCTCTTCAAGGCTTGTGGACACATTGGTGGTGAATGCGGTCCTCGTCAAATGCATACGTACTTAGGTGAATTAATGATTATGACGTAGTGTGCTTCCCCCACTCTTTTTTTTTTTTTTAAGCACGTCAGTTTTCACTGATAGCACCAAGTTTTCATTATTTTTTTCTGCCTGCCATACTTTACTCTTGGTTCTCTTGCTCCTATCGTACGTCCAGCTGTCTCTGTCTCATACTCCCTTTTCTGTCTCGTTCACTCTCTATTCCCCCCCCCCCCACGACCAACCTCTCTCTCTCTCTCTCTCTCTCTCTCCTCTCTCTCTCTCTCTCTCTCTCTCCTCTCTCTCTCTCTCTCTCTCTCTCTCTCTCTCTCTCTCTCTCTCTCTCTGCTTCTCTCTCTCTCTCTCTCTCTCTCTCTCTCTCTCTCTCTCTCTCTCTCTCTCTCTCGCTGCGCTCGCTCTCTCTCCTCGCTTGCTCTCTCTCGCTTGCTCTCCCTCGCTTGCTCTCTCTCGCTCTCTTAACCTGACACACAGACGGAGACACAAGCACACGTATGCACACTCACAAAGCCTCACCCTATCGCACTCTCTCTCGCGCTGTCTCGCTCGCTCGCTCTCTTAACCTGACACAAACACATAGACACACACAGACACTGACAGAGACACACGTATGCACACTTACAAAGCCTCACCCTCTCTCTGGCATTGGGGAATATTTGGCTTGCCCCAAACCAACTCACAGGCTCTGTGTTGTAATTGCTTTTTGTCTGTAGTTAAAAAAAAAGGAAAAAGCGAAGTTAGTTGCATGCATGTCCTTACCTCAGTACACTAGCTAGTGTGTAGCCCTTCTTATTTTATCTCATTTTGATTAGCTTCTATGGCCGTAATGGATTGTTCACACCGGGCCCTATCTGCCCACCATTTTTGGGGTGCAATGTAGCTGGATGGGGCGATAGCACCCTGAAAATGGATGTCTTCTAAAAGTGTTTGTTTTGGCCAATGACCACCCCAGATTGTATCTGACAACATTGAGGAAATGATCCATACAGTCAAATATACACCTTTTTCTTTATCTTTTGCTCGATCCAGTGTGTTTGTTATCCTATCTGGCCAATTCTCGCTCAAGGAAAAGTGTGGCTTAGAAGTCTCGGCTTAACCGTGGAAACTCGAAGTAGAGTTCGAGAGAGGAGTGCCGAGGAGAGTTTGTGATGTCGGACTACAGAAAGCGTAGCTTAGTTTTAGATCTAAAAGATTCAGGCTGCAGGAGGTTTTCAGGCTTGTAACAACAACACGTTTTCCTGCAACAGCTCGACTCTCGTGAGATCTCGGAGCGGAACTTCGCCTCGGAGCGAGACTTGGTGAGAGACAATAACAAACAGACCGGATCACGCAAGAGGTAGAGATAAAGAATCAGTTCCTCTGTAGGGATACGGTGCTTGGATCTCCTCACGCGAAGCCTCTGACCTCGACGCGCACGCCGTCCTGTCGCCTGTGTACGACGCCTCAAAGGCATCGGCGTGGCGTTTGGTTCCCATCGTGTGTACTGTGTGTGCTTTGTTTGTGCGTCATTTCGGCAGCAACACAAGGCATCAGAGAAGACCTTGTGTGCGTGTGTGTGTGTGTTTTTTTTTTTTCTATGTCATTGGAGAAGGGGGAGTTATTAGTCGTGCAGGCACCGGCCCCCGTCTCCTCTTTAGTACTTTTCGTCTGTCAACACTGTTTATGCTTTTCATTTTTCATGCCCATTCTCCCCCCACCCTCCCTGTGACCTCAGTCCCCCCCCCCCCCCCACCAGATCCTCCCTCGCCCGTAACGCTGCATAAATCAAGCTTTTCCTGAAGCAGAGCAACACGTACGCTTATGTTTCATGCATCCGTGACTGTGACTGACACGTATACAGTGTTATCAGCCACCGCGTCAGACGCGCTGGCTATCTGCTGTCCTTCATTTCAGAGTCCTTCATCGTGCCTCACCAATTCTTTACATATATATATATATATATATATATACATTTTTCAGGTGTTATCATATGTTGCATTTGTGTTTTGGTCGGGTACGTGTGTACTTTTGTGTGTGTATGTCCCTTCATCGGTGTGTGTCTGTCCCTTCATCGGTGTGTGTCTTGTTGTGTGTGTGTGTGTGTCCCTTTATCGTTGTATGTGTGCATGTATTTGTGTATGTATGTGCTTGCACGCCTGCGCTTCCATTTGTATGCATCTGGAAGGACTGGTTATGGAGTGAGTTCAATGTGTTATTCTGTAGTGCAAAACAATCATTCAATCCTTCCCCCATGCTACCTGAGCTGACCGAGAGAGGTTCTTAACGCCAGCAGAGAGGGAAATACTGTATTATGTCTTTGGGAGGAGCATTGATGAATGGGGGTCCATTCCTCGAGTGTATTTTGAAGTTCATAACCCAGTAGGCGGGCGGTATCAGTCTGATAATGAGTGCGCCATCAACGGCTCCATCAGACAAATCCTCTTTTTCCTCTCTACATACATAATGTGGGGATTAATAGTTTGGATTCCAGCATTGGGACACTTTTTCCACTCCGAAGGTAAAAACATGTCCACTCTTATTTAGTTCATTCCAACGGTTCAGAACTTGGCATTATGTGAATCAAATGCTCAAATTTTGTGAAGTTGTTGTCGGAACTTGACACTGACAAATATCTGGAACATCTTTTGAAAAACAAGCTGATTCACCTGAAAAAAAAACACGAGGATGGGGAAAACACTTCAACTGATAAGTAATTCTAAGCGCAAAACGCTGCTAAACACCACTTAACCCTGAAACCGGAGTCCCCGCGTCAACTTCGGCTTTGACAAACACGGCAAAAAGTTTTCTAATGTCTTGGTTGAGCTCCAAAAGAACCCCCTCTTCAAACGCAAAACGGGCGAAGCCCAACAGTCAACATTAGCTGCAGCCACCACTCGCGGGAATTGGATCAGACGTGAGTGAGAAGGTCACCTTGACAGGAGCGTCGTCTCCTGCTAGCCAGCGATGTCATCCAAACTGACAGTGGGCGCTAAGCACATTAAAGGACACCGGGTGCCATCCAGAGGACAGCTGGCAAACATTACGGGAGAGTCAACAAACATGACAAACAGTAACAACAAAAACAACAGATATCGCCTCACTCATCGAACCATAGACAGACTCCTCGCATTTTAATCTCCCTGTTAATATGTGTGCGCATACGTGCGCCCGGTTTTGTGTCCATTTTGTGTGTATGTGTGTATGTACTGTATGTACATACGTGTGTGGTGATCTGGCTCCATATTTACCCACACTGAGGTGGTTTACCGCAGCATTCATCAAAAGGTATAATATTAGCTTTCTCTCGCCAAACAGAGCTGTTATGCACCATTTACCAGAGCAATGGTGGATTAATGATTCACCTTCATCATTGAGAGGAATCCTCTCAAAACGTTAGCTTTCAGTTGTTTTCAATGGCGCTGCTGCCATTATGAACGTTACCAGTTTGCAGTGAGGTGCATTGAACTCACGGAAGGGGTCATCTTGCGATGCAGTTGAGCTAACTCAAACGGCTCGGACAGATTCTGTGATAAATCGTCCTGAAGCCGCAGCCTTGAGATATCACTGTTTACAATCCCCTGAAAGGCAATTTGGACGCATAAAATCATAACTCTTTGTATATAAGACGTCTAAATAAAATGGCGGACGAATGATTAGTCACCGCAATAATTGATGCCATGACGATGACAAACTAATGGATGTGTTGGAAAACGTCTTGAATGTTTGAAACTTGTGGAAAGATCAACGTTCAACAATACTTAGAATCTAGCCCCACATCGACACGGAAGCGGTTTATATTCCTGACTGCCAACACATTTGACCACCCACCACAGGCAGCATTGACTCAAAACAGGAGAGCCCTGACCAGGCCAGCGGAGGTACACGATGCATACCACTGACTGTGTAGTTTAGCCCCCTGTTTTTTTCCCTCACCTGATATAGTGCTGATTTACTACGATGCTGGCACGGCCAAACTCTCATCTACAACCTCCAAATGGGGCCCATACTTGCCCTGGGTAATAGAATTGAGTTTCGAGCCAGTCAACTTGGAGGTGCTCCCCGCATGGTGAAGCTGGTATGGGGGTGGGGGGGGGGGGCTATTGATTTCATTAAGAAGACGCATGAAGCACATTACGGAATGATGACTGCTTCATGGTAGGTCAACAAGAAATCAATACAAAATTATATTAGTGCCTTGCCTGCTTGCCGGGGTGAGGTCAGGTACTCCCCACCCACTGCCACCCACAGCCAGCCAGGAAAATGGAGGGCGCAATCATTCCCGATTTCGTATTTGTTTGGGAGTAAAAACACACTGAGGCTGAGAGAGAGAGAGACCTGGAGACGATGTATGTTGTACGCGTTTTAATCAGATCGAATGTTATTCATCTATGCTGCTCTGTTGGGGCAAAGCAAAGCCCTTAACAAGGCCAGTGTACACATCGTGAACCACAGGGAATGTGTTTATGGAATAACTTGTACGTCGGATTCACAGCCACGCAAATGAGAGCTATGTTCAATCCGATATCATTCAGCATTGCTTAATTGGAAAAGGCTTCGCTAATAAGGAATGATTTGAGGGACTTCGCTTCACTGGTAGGTAGCTGAGCTATAGGACAGGGTTCTCCATTGTTTCTCCTCTGCCTTGCTACCAAACACCATCATTTATTGATGACCTTTATTTCGCATCTATAAACCAATGTACAGATTGTGTTGCATGGCACTCAGCCGGAGGGAAGAAGAAAAAGCCATGCTATTGAACAGAATGAATAATACAACAATGTTTGGCTTGATCAGGGAGCGACTGGGGAAGCAACAATGTAATAAAATGGTGGAATATCCCATGCGGGTGGTTGGATGTGAAAGTACAGTTTATTCTGTTGGGAAAAACTGTAGCCGTCTCCGTATGGCTGAATAATGGGAATTTCTTTCTTTCTTTCTTTCTTTCTTTCTTTCTTTCTTTCTTTCTTTCTTTCTTTCTTTCTTTCTTTCTTTCTTTCTTTCTTTCTTTCTTTCTTTCTTTCTTTCTTTCTTTCTTTCTTTCTTTCTTTCTTTCTTTCTTTCTTTCTTTCTTTCTTTCTTTCTTTCTTTCTTTCTTTCTTTCTTTCTTTCTTTCTTTCTTTCTTTCTTTCTTTCTTTCTTTCTTTCTTTCTTTCTTTCTTTCTTTCTTTCTTTCTTTCTTCTATTCAGAGTCAAACCTAAACAGCCCAATAATATAATTATTTGGAATACCTAGTTTCTCATGCGTTTCCTCCTCAGCAACCCACATGAAAGCGCACGGAAGATATTCACTACACATGACATGAATTTTCACATATTTACATGACATAAACAAGTTGAGATGATTTGAAAAATGGGCAGGTCTTGATTTGGGTCATCTTACCCACTGGGGCGGGGGGGTTGACATTCCCAAACCCTTGGCGGGTTGACCGCAATTACATTTGTTTTAATGGGAGACTCTAATGAAAGCAACAAGCAGTGACTCAGCGGGTGCTGTGCCCAAGTCTGTTTGTACGACGAGAAACAATAGCTCTCATTAGACGACCTAGGCCCACTCAGAAGTATAATATCCATGACAGAGAGAGGAACGTCGAGGGTGTACCTTCAAAGATGTCAGAGACGTATGATTAATTACCCCGATTATTAATCGTGGCGTAATTACCGTCTCTGGCGGAGATTATTACCAAATGTTTAAGACAGACTCCAGTTTCGTTATTGGAAAGAATAAATAAAGTATTTCCCCGGGAAGAAAGCGTGCATGTCGCCTCGTTGATTTTAGACAACATCTGTCCCAAATTGATTAAAGATTCATGCAGCTCTTTGGAGAGGCAACATGTGTCGTCCGGTAGATGAATGGATGGGTTGCTTTGTTCAGTGGTGGCCTGCACACATTTCATTGTTCAGTCGGACCGGAACACTAGAGAACCATCCGCTTTTAAACAAACAAACTCATTCAGAATTCAAGTCTTTGCTATTGGTAATCACAGGCAGTGGTTGTAACACGCCACGCTAGCTGCGCTCTCAATAGCAACGGCGGGGGCTTAAGCCCTTTCCCAGACGGAGTCACTGAGTCTCCAGGTGTATGAAAGAAGGGAGTGAGTGACAAGGTAATTGGGAGGGGGGGGGATCCCTGGACCTGAGAGACTGGTCCTGATGTGGAGTCCGGACCTGGGGGTGGGGGTAAGGTGTGGTGGTGGATGTGGTGGGAATGCAGACTAATCCACCTTTGCCCCCTACTTTTGGCGGACCCCGTCTGCTTTGAGAGCAGGAACCAAGTGGATAAGTGGCTCAACGATCCTGATTGTCCCCCTAAAGTTCCTGAGACGCTCACAATGGCGGACTTGATCTGTCTCTGATTTGAATGGCCTCAGGGATGTACTTTAAAGTTTTTTTGGAGCAAAGAAAGAATGTCCAACTGTTGGATTAATCAAAGTCCTCGTTCCAATAGCACATACATTTGTAACAATGATTTATTTAGAATATCCATCTTGGACCGCCGATCGTTCACCGATCAATGTGACCTCAACTTCACCTCTGATGAGAATTTTAAGAATTGCATCTTGGAAAGGGGGAATTAATCATACTGAATACTGGGATCTAACCGATAATCCAACATTTAAAATCATGGCAGTAGGCAAAAAAACAATGTCAAAACAAGGTCAAACATGACTTATTCCAAAAGTATTGTTTAAATAAATGCATTGAAAGATCGGATGCTAACTAATGAAAACGGCTGATAGATAGATAGATTTCGCAATGGGAAATCTATCGAGCGTCCATGTTGAAACCAGGACTACATCTACCGAGCGCTTTGAACGATGCAAATGTACGCCAGCAGCTCTCGTGGCTTCGGCTAAAACCCAAAATGAGTAATGTCACCGCTTGTCCCTCGGTGCAGGAAGAGGGAGGGGTGCTATCGTGATAAAGGACCGCGAGAACAAGGGGCCGATTGAAGGCAGATTGCTATTAAAATAGGAAACATTACACGGAAAACCAGCCATCTATCATCATTTGGGGCACTTTGACCCATATGCCGTACCTGCTGTTGGATGTCCTAACTGCACCACAAAACAGAGCCTGGAGACACTCACGTCTCGGAGGCTGACTTGACACAATGGATCCTTGTTGTTGGACCGGAGAGATGTGCTTTCCATTCAGAGCCGGTGCAGTTTTCTCTGTCGCGTCCATAAAACAATCCTTCATCTGTTTTATGAATCAACCCAAAAATATTAAATGTTTGCCAAGAACGTCTGATTTAAAACAAGTATGGCTAAAGATGGGGTGACGCACTGAGAGGAACGGTGTGTTGTTAATAACTGTCTTGACACCCCGATTGAACTCCATTTTCTCATCAGGCTTGCGGACAGGAAATCGTGCTACAAGAAAATACTACGGATTACGAGTTGATGAGGCTAGAGAGCATCTGCTCGATGAGCAATGACGGCTGAGGACGCTTCCAATTAAAATGTTTGAATTTGTAGGCTCGCACATTTTTGTCACTTTTTTTTTTTTATTCTGCATTTCTATTTTGCAGCACAATCTGTTACGACACCTACTGGTCTTAAAATAAGAATATGGTTACTCTTGCTTAGAAAGGTGTTTTGTACACACAGGTCACCTTGTTTGTCATCAAACAAATAAACACACGGCATTGGGGAACGTTGGGAGAGATTTACTGTGCTACAACATACATGACGGTAAACAGATACATTGAAACTACCGAGTTAATGTATTTCAAACGGTTGACCCAAAGTTCATTTCTAAATTTCCCCCCCGACTCCTCCGGCTGAGACCAACTTTCAAAGGCGCAAGGATCAGAGTATTTCATCGCCATGCTTGAGTCGTCAAGGAAATCAGCAACCCATATAAACTGTGATTACCATTTCAACCTCTAGACTCTTTTGAACATCACCGGTGCTCCACAGTTCAGCACAGCCCCTATATGTAAATGATTGACTTCAACAGAAGGAGACTCAGAAATAAATTACCATCCACAGAGATGCTGCTGCTTTATATCACCAAGACGACAGATACATTGAGCAAACAAACAGCTTGCGGTCCACCTGTGCCTCCACAGCATTGAGCAAATACGCACACGTCAAAAAGCCCAGCTCCCACCAGCCCCACTGAGTTCATTTTGATAGCAGAATAATATGCATATTGAGCTAGTGTGGTAAGTTACTTCTGGGAATGAAATGTTGAATGGACCTCGACCTGCCACCTTGGATTCAAGGTGTAAAGACCAATGCTGTGTCTCAAATCGCGCACTTCTGCACTTATACTTAATATTTTGAGTACGCAAGTGCGTTCACACTGAGCAGTGTGCGAAAATGTAGTGCGCTATGCGCACTACATTGGCGCACTCAAACGGCCAGAAAATTGAGTGTGAATCGATGGACACTTTCCACACTTAACGGCCGCCATCTTGGTGACGTAGATGCCGCTACGTCTAGAGCTACGTCGCTAAACGGAAGATACGTCACTACTTTTCAAATGGCGGCGGTTGGTTGGTTGCAATCGGCGTTAAAAAGTAGTAGAAGAAGAAGCTGTCGAGTCATTTCCGGTAAGTGGGCAGCGGCAGTGTTTGATTTGAGACGGTACTAGCTTGTCAAAATTTGCGCACTGTGCAACTAAGTGCACTGAATTGCAGTGTACTGTAAAGCAGTGCACTTAGAGAAGTGCGCGATTTGAGACACAGCACAAGTCTTTATTTATTGCTCTTATTATTGTTCTATTTTTAAAGTTTTTTAAAGCCAAACACTTTTTAGACTCTAAATAAAAATGTTTCAAACTACCCAACCCTACTTAGAGATGAGGAAGTTCAACATTGACACCCAGTTGAACTTCCCCATGAAACCAAACTGAATATTTGTCACATTGACTAACGCTTTAGAAGATCTGCGCAAACAAATGCTTTTCAAACCAGAAATATCACTTGCTTTCAAAGTAAAATGTGATCGCCACCAGGGAGTCAAGGCAGAGATGGGCCAGAGTCAAAACAGCCTTATTGTGACAGGAAGCCGATGGGAAACAGGTTCTGTTTCTAGAAAGCACCACAGTTTTCCCCGCAAAACTCCTCCTGGGCCTCGAATCGCCGCGGTTCCGCTCAGGTTAATGGAATCCATTGCATTAGAATTGTCATGCCAATTTCCCATTTAGCTTTTATTTGAGCTTTTAGATCAGGTGAACAGAGAGCTTCTGGTTGAAACCAGGGTCTGCTCTCGAAACATGGAATAACAAAAAACACCACCCCCCCCCCCGCCCTCCACGGATTACACCAACCTTCGAGCTAAATGTCAGTTAGCTCAGAAATGTGGCGCTCTGCAGCATCGCTAGGGCGTGTAGATGCTTCATGAATACATCCATGTGTGGGTACATACATAAACCCTATGAGAACACATCTAAGGAATGAGTCTCTCTGAGTCCTGCTGAGAGCAGCACACTGAAACAAGACATGTGCTGCTCAACACGTCTCGCCTCCTCACATTATGGGTTGTTGAGTCTGCGTCTTAATTGAAAGTCGAGAGCGTCCCATTACATATTCGTGTAGGAGGACGCCATCGAGGCTCACCCCGGCCCCAGTACTCAGGACGGCGTTTCGCTAATGGCTCCTGGCAGTCACATGGGACGTGGTATTTATTGTGTAAATCACTCTGACTGCTTTATGTTTGTAATGATTTCTTGATTAACTCCTAGCGTTCGCTGTGCGTTGGAAGCGGCAGCAAACACTGGCCTTTAACAGGATTAATCAGTCGTAGTACATTCTTGGACCCCGTCTTCGGTCCGCTCCGTTCAGCAGCCAAACACAACACGGGGGAAGCGAACAGGACGGACAAGACTATTGATTTATGTCAGGAGAAAATCCCCTCTGAAACCTGGCCAGAGGATCAAAGAGATATTGCATCACATGCTGCTGGACACGTCACACTAAACGACTTGTATCCCATACATGTGTACATTTTCTAGGTAGCTAAATAGCTCTTATCTAAAGCCACTTATCCAAAGACACTCACAGGGAATTCAGCTACAACATGAATGTGCAGGAGTACAACACTAACCACTTGAGATCATTCTTCTTTATTAAAACTGGCTTTGCGGTTGTGCGAGGGCTGGGCCGAGCTAGAAAAGTTCAAGTTTGAAGTTCGGAGGGGGGAGAGGAGCGAGGAGAGACGGAGGGCGAGCCGTTGGGAAGAAAGGGGGTGCCATTTGTGATGGACCTGTGTTTGACGTACTGACTGGGATGAGTGGACACACACACACACGGACACACACGCATGCACGTACGCGCGCACGCACTGCGAGGTGTGCTTCGCTGTGCTATTTCCAGTCTCTCGTTGAGATAAGATGAACAGGGAATTCTCTAGAGCTTATCGGAAGCCCAGCCCTTGTGGAATCTTCCATCTCGCTGCTGTAAGCACCTTGGGGGCCGACGTGTGTGTGTGTGTGTGTGTGTGTGTGTGTGTGTGTGTGTGTGTGTGTGTGTGTGTGTGTGTGTGTGTGTGTGTGTGTGTGTGTGTGTGTGTGTGTGTGTGTGTGTGTGTGTGTGTGTGTGTGTGTGTGTGTGTGTGTGTGCACATTAATGATTGACAAACAAGACCCTGGAAAATGGAAAGCTCTGCCAAAATGCGAGATGCTCTTGATGGAGGAGGCTAGTAACTATGTGCAGTGGATGTACTATGTGGGAAGACAATATTGACTTTGATTGTAGCAGACTGTAGCCAACTATGGAAACTTGGTGTCGATAATTGAGTGTTCTTACTTTTACATCTAATTTTTAACCAAACAAGTATCTTGATGATAGATTTGAAGAGTATAATGATGTCGTTGTCAATTGTCATTTAATTTGAAAAACGAAAACATATTCCTGCATTCATCTAATTATTTGCACCTTTGACTCTACTTCTAAATCACATACAAACACTGTGATTAGTTTCATCTCTAGGCTGTTTAGGGAGCGTCTCTCATTGTTATTTGTTGAGGATATTAAAGCCTGCGGCTCATCAAGCCCCAGGTGTCACGCGCGAGGCGGATTAAACCAGACTCTTAAAGGCAGCCGTGTCTAGTCGCCAACACTTAGGCAATTTACACTAGCTTGTACCCTGGGGTACGAAACAACAGGGATAAAGCCCCTAATGCACTTAACTGTAGATAGGACCAAGACAGAGTATGTTAACTACAAACACATATGGCTTTAATCCCATCAAGCTCTTTGGAAAAGGACAACACAGGTTGCAAATGTGTTACCACCTGCCTAAAAGGTTGTTTGGATCAGGTTTCCCACCTGGCAATTGCCACTATAAAGTAAAAGGTCTCCTTGAATTTCAGACGTTTGTGGCATTTAACATTCCTGGGTAAGCAACGAGCGATGGAATAAAACCAGCAAACAATGCAACCTTCAAACCAGTCTGCACACGAGCACAAACACGCATGCGATATGCAGTATATCCCTCGCAAAACACTTTTTTGGATTTTCCTGCTTTGTAACCTGCCTCCTAGCGCCATGAGGGTTGCTGGGTGGCGACACAAGCCTTGCATACACACATGGGGGGGGGAATATGTGGTTGTGCACCGGACTGAGAAATTGTCCATGCGTCTGTGAAATCTCCCCTAGTGTGTTTAAACACTGCGGCGCAGTGGGTCTATTGGACCCTTGACGGGTCAGTGCACAATGAGCGTTACACGCCCATAGTATGAATGTACAGCGCGGAACAGAGAGCTTGACTTCACGTTAAGGGGTCAGAGGGCAATTGCCTGTGCCTGTGTGTGTGTGTGTGTGTGTTTTAACCACCGGGTTCACAGCTGCTGGGTAACTTCTGTATTCAAACGTACACCATGCTGGCACCTTTGGCACTTTACCGGTTATACAGTTGTTTGCATAACCGTGCCTTTCTAATCTACCTGCCTTTGTTTCCACGCGCATCTGCCAAAATATCCGTTAGCTGAATCCTGCCAAGTTTCACACTGTCACATAAACGCAGTGTGAGGTTTAGCGTTGACGAAGTACAAACACACACACACACACACAACACACACACACACACACACACACACACACACACACACACACACACACACACACACACACACACACACACACACACACACACACACACACACACACACACACACGGCTGAGACGAACAGCGAACCAGACCTTAAAAAGCTTTAAAATAAGCCAGACCGGCTCGTGCAAGACAAGCCGAACTCAGGCTGAACCTGAGGATCACTCTGGATGCCTCACCTCAGTGAGATCTCTGTAAATAACGTTTGCTAAAATGGAGGGGAATACCTATTTGTTCTGTGCACCTGTTCCCCATCTGTCCTCCAGACATGGTCCCACAGGCTCCTCGTTTTCTCCTCTTTGTTAGTTAGCGTCCATGAAAGGTCAACCGAACCATATTCCACCCCTATCACTCACATTTAAATATGCTAGCCCTGATATTCCTCCAACTCTTCGAATGGGTCCCTTTGCTCCAATTTTCCATATCCAACTTTGTGTATCTGTCCAAAAGACTAAGGAAGCCCCCGAGTTATCTTCATTTACTGAGTTTTAATTCATCGCTACGTATCCATCATCATGCTAACAGGTAACAGAACACATGCATATTTTCTTTACATTAACACGTCTATTATAATAAGTCAAAGCATAGGTTTCCTCCCTTGGCTCGGGAATTAGACTGCATTGTTTAAAAACAGCAAGGAGCCAAAGACTGATTGCTCGCTGCCTCTTCTCAGGGAGGGAAGCTCTCATAACGGGCGGAGGACGATGACAGATATTGTGCAAATCGTGCCACAGCAGCATGTGCGATTACGGAGCATAAATAGACTAAACAACACTATATTGTTAAGTCTATTCGAATCAATACTAGATGAATATACCGTCATTATACATTTTCATGATGTCGTCTGGTGATATTTTCCAGTTCCCGACTTGGCAAGCATCGGAGTGCAAATCCCTTCTCCTAAGTCTCCCTTTCCAAGGTTTCTTCTCTTCCCCCCCCCCCCCCCCCCCCCCGTCTATGATTTACGCCACTGTGCCTTTCCCAGAGTTCAGGTCCATATTAGAGTAAGGAGGTGTGGCCAAACCCCTTTTGCTCTGTGAAGTGTGGGTTTGTAAAGCCATTAGGGACTGTGTGGCGGTGATAAAGGTTTATGCAAATCAATAACTTAACTTGACGTTAACAGCCTCTGGTACCCTAGAGCAGCGCCAGAATAAGCCGGGGGGAAGGGGGTACATGCACAAATGGGTTTTTTTTAACAGAGAAAGAAAATACATGTAATGAATTGGGGAGTGCCTGAAAAAAGGTCTCAGGGTGGAGCCTAATCAGACACGGTGGCAGTGTGCAGAGCACTATCCGGCAAGTGTCAGTGGATAGGCGATGAGGCTAGGAGCGGTACTCCCTGTGAATGCGGGAGATTAACATTCCCAGGGCCCGGTTTTATGGAGAGATCAACATGCAGTGGTACGGAGGAAGAGAGCGCCAACACTCGTCATTAACACCGGAAGGGTCATGGACCTAGGTCAGCAGCCTGTGTACTACACACAAATATTTACATTAAGTTTTCTATGTCGGATTCCATTCAAGAGTTTATTATATACAGGTAGAAACCGTCAAGAGTTTTATATTGGGCTGGAGATCTCGAGATAAGATACATTTAAGTTTGATAGCTTTATGATCGATATGAGGATTCAAAACGAACGACCACCCAGAATGGTGATGTGTTATAAAAACGAAGAATGACGCAAAAATGTTAATCCTTATTTGTTACTTATTTATAATTTCCCAACACTTTAGCCTCTATACAAGTGGCTTAAAAAAGGTCTGGTTATGGTCAAACAAGACAGAAATATGGCTGTTTACAGGGGAAAGTGTTGTAACACACATATTGAAGAGATCAACTATCCATCTTGCGTGTGTGTGTGTGTGTGTGCGTGCGTGTGCGTGTGTTATGGTGTGCTTTGATTTTCAGATTTTTCATTTTTTCTCACACACTCCCTTCTCTTCATTTGGGTGCAACTGTAGATGTGCGTCAGTGTGCTTCCCTTCAGTGTGTAACGTAAACCCCTGGTATGTGTCTTTCTGTGTTGCTTCGTGGGCCGCGGATGGGGAGACGGTAAACTACAGTGCGGTTGTCACAGGGGGGAGGCGCTCAGACGCTTCCCCCGTCGCCCCCCCTGACCAACAGTAAATCTCCTCCTTCCATCCCCTCGTCCCGGTGTCAAACAACACAGCCTCGTTCTCACGTGCATGAAGACTCCCTCGTCTCGCACTTAAACTCGGTGCTTTTTGACACGGCGTCAATGGCTGACATCTGCAGTGCTATTAGGATATTTTGGGACCTTGCGAATAGTATAAACTTTCTCTGAAAAGGTCTTTCACAGAGTTTTGGAGGCGCCTGGTTGAGTCAGGGCCATTTGAGTTATTTCACAACAACTGTAGCCATGACGACTACATGGTAGTTGGGGTAGTATGGTACATAAAGTATGGTATGAGAATACAATAGAAGAGCCAGAGATCATAGGGATTAAACACTCCCCACTGGAAGAGAACAACTCCCTTTTTCAGCTGTGTGATGTGTCCGTCTGTTTCTGTGTGTGTGTGCGTGTGTGTGTGTGTGTGTGTGTGTGTGTGTGTGTGTGTGTGTGTGTGTGTGTGTGGCCGTCTGTTTCTGTGTGTGTGTTTACGTCTGTATGCGTGTGAGTCGGTGTTGGTTTTGTGCTGTGGTCATCTTCTACACATTTGTCTGTGTGTGTGTGTGTGTGTAAGTTGGTGTGGGGAGTGTATACATTTGTTTTTTGTATCTTTGCTTTCGTGTTGTGGTCTTCTTCTTTGTGTGTGTGTGTGTGTGTGTGTGTGTGTGTGTGTGTGTGTGTGTGTGTGTGTGTGTGTGTGTGTGTGTGTGTGTGTGTGTGTGTGTGTGTGTGTGTGTGTGTGTGTGTATAGGAGTGTATATATTTGTTTTTTGTATCTTTGGTGTTTGGGTCTTGTTCTGTACATTTGTCTGTGTGTGTGTGTGCGTGGGTTTAAGTGCTCCCGGCTGGAGGCTGCTCAGACACAAGTGGCATCTCGGTATTTGTTGAAAGGGCTAAGAGGCACGGTAACATCCACCAACTAAGAAAAACAATTAAAGTCGCGGAAAGCTTTCTACAAAGGAGGAACACTTTCAGCCTCAGTAAAACCAAAAGCAATGAAAAGAACGAATGACGTGTCTTAGGGTCAGGAAATGGACGGAGGGGGAAAAAACAAAAGGAGAAAGGCCACTTGGTCAACACTGACAACTCTGGGATCGTATTTCCACAAGATTTGCTGCTTTAATATAAAGCCAACTGCTCCCAGCGAAAGAGGAGTACCATGCACTGGTCAAGGGGCAACTGCAAAGCCCATATACCTGTTGGTAGTAATCTGCATCACTGATCCTTATGAGCTTTCCACGGTACAGGATGTCTGTGCTGCGGTCTCGGGGGATCACCCATCTCCACTTCTGGTTTAAACTTTCAACTTGCGCATCTGCTGCATTTATTAAAGCTATCCAGATATTTTTTTGGGTGAAGATTTACTACTCACTTCAACCTTAAAAGCTTTTTCATTGTTGTAATGCTGACCTCAGAGGGGCAAATTAAGTCCTCTTGTCAGCATATATCACACGATATATATACGGGAGCAGAACTTGGGCTTGAAACCTTCAGGCCTGTTCCTACAATACCCATATATACATATACATACGGGAAGGCGGAAATGTGCCTTTAAACACGAGGACTGACTCACACGTACACACACACGGCTTCTCCCCCGAGCCATCCCTGCAGTGAGATAGTGTGGCTTAAGATAGTGTGGAGGGAGATAGTGGGGGTACGGGGTCCAAGGGATTTAAATTAAATGCTTTAAACACGCATGCACGTAAACACACCACACAGGCCTAGACACACACACAGGTAGACAGACAGACACACACACACACCTAGCAACACAAACACATGCACACACCTTGGTACACACACATACACGTGCCTCTACACAAACACGCACACTATCCATAACGGACCTAGGCACAAACACAACACACACACACACACACCTAGAAACGCATACAGACACACCACACACAGGCCTAGACACACAAACACACACACACACCACACACCACACAACACATCAGAACTACACAGACACACACATCACACACACAACCACACACACACAACACACACACACACACACACACAAACACACACCACACACACACACACACACTCACACACATAAACACACACACACACACACACACACACACACACACACACACACACACACACACACACACACACACACACACACACACACACACACACACACACACACACACATTGATACACACACGCATTGATTCACACCCTTGTGCTCTGTCTAAGGCCCGGGGCCAGACTTATCCCCTGGCTGCAACGGACTGTGGCGTGTAACTGCATTAGGAACACTGGAGGAGGTGGGTGGAGGAACCAGGGGGACGTGGGCGGAGAAAACGGACAGTCAGGGGGTCTCCGACAAGGGGGCCATAATACCAACAAAAGGGAGCCGTAATGGAGGTCAGGTCAAGAGATGCAACTCGAGATCTGCTCCAGCACTGAAGGAGGAGGAGGAGGAGGAGGAGGAGGGAGGAGGGGAGAGCAGGGGGGGGGGGGAGAGTGAAGAGATCCCGTGGATTTCAGGGGAGGGGGAGAGAGGGGAAGGTCAAGGAGGGAAGGAGGCTGGAGGGATGGAGGCTACAGCGAGGAATAGGGTGCAGACCCGAGCTGTAGGGGAATGTGGGGGGTTTGTGGGGGTTTGTGGGGGTTGGGAGGGGGGGGGCAGGGGATGTCAGTAGAGCTCCACCAGCAAAGCGAAATAGCTCCGGGGCACCCGTTTCCTTGACGTTGATCTCACTGAGGTTTTTTTTTTTTTTCCAGTTTTTTTTTTTCCTTTTTTAATCCTCGCCGTCACGTGAGCAAATCCCAACACATTGCCTCCTGCAGACGCCCTGTGGTTGTGGGTTTATCAGGGGAAGGGTATGGGGTGTGTGTGGTGGATGGTGGGGGGGGGGGGGGGGGGTAAAATACTACTATGAATGCCTGCTTCTGGGCTTGCTCTGCATTCCCCTGAATTGGATACTGGGCATGGCACGGGCAGATAAGGTCAGAGACGCAGGGCTTCATTGCGACTTTGGCTGAGATGTCTCGCTGTCGGTGGAAACCTTCTCTTCCACTAATACTCCTTCTCGCTGCATTTGCCATGAACCCCAATGGCTTCCCACTAACACAGGAATGCATGCTGCCGAGCCCTGAATGGGCTAAGCCTGCACATTTGAATATGAATGCGCGGTATATGGCCGTATATTTGCCAAGGTTTAGCATTACATACTGCTGGTTATGGCTTTGAACTCATATTCAACTCATGATGTCTACGTTTTCGTTTGATACAGGAATGGTACTGCTACCATCCAAACAGCCGCACTAGTCCTGTTCCTGCTGTGGTTTCCCAAGCCACACACATAGTTAAAGCATGCGATATGTACGGGTAATATTACACCAGCTATCTTCACATGTAGCCGCACGTATTGTTAACATTGACTTTGTTTTATAATCTCCAATCAGGCATCGTTTTCAAACCACACTGTGTTAAACAATCAAAGTTGAGATGATGGCTGAACACATGGAAACACATGCAAACAGGGCTCCCCTTACAGCGAACGGCCTGCCACCGCACACAGGTGCGCTGACCCAGGGAGCAGGTGGGCTGATGGTATCTCCAGCAGACAGTGGGACCTCACAGAGCTCACAAGAGCTCCCCCCCCCCCCCCTACGGGTAAGCGGGGTCATGTCACAACATCCGTCGCTGTGTGGCAAATCCAGGTTAAGTCTCCGAAACGCGTCTGTCAAATAACGCGTCGCCGGCTGTGAATGAGCCGCTGAGGTTCTCAGAGGTTGCTGGGGAAATAACATGGCATCATAGGTCACGGCGTGGGATTCTCGTATTAGTAATACATCTCTATACTTACGAAGTAATTGCATATGTCTAGTTTCTCGGGACCATTTATAGCTTTGAAAAAAATGTGTGAAATGCACAATATGTGTCATTTTAAGGATCGTTCACTAATCGTATCGTGTTTAAAAGCCCATGTGATGCATCTGAATTCATGATGTTCATTTCGACGTGCACACTCGAAAGGTGTCCCTGCGCTCATCAGGTAAACCCATCGCACACCGCTGTGCAGGATGATGGGGTTCATCAGCGAAGGAACACAATCCATTACCTGGCTCAATCCATACGGCAGTCTTATAACCACGTCTGATTGCTGAATTTCCTGGATGGAAATCTTCAAACGCCAGGATCTCGTGTCTGTCAGGAAGTGTCTTAATGGCGGGACCGTCTCTGACAGATTGCCATACATGGTCATTTTGACCACTGATTGATGGCGTAATTCCTTCCTCCTCGCTATCTCCCAGGACCGGCGTACAGGGCCAAACACGGCAGAGCGAGCTCAATTTGTAATTCACCTTGAGATGAATGCAATGACAGAAGGATGGAAGTACACCTTGACGGTATTAGCGTCCATTGTCGTGCGCACTTTAATGGCCGCTCGAACAGGATATTGACCCAAGCGAGGCGAACTTACCCCGGGCTTTTACGATTCTTATCGGAATGAATAGTCGCGCGCACGCCACAGAGAGTGATACTTTAGCTGTCCATTCCGAGTCATTTATCACCGAGGCGGGAAGTGAGATTCTTAAATCCATTAGGCCAAGATGGATTCACAGTTCCCTCGTGGCCAGTTAAGTGAGTAAGAATGTCCCGAGGAGGTCAACGTGCCTTTAAATAGCCTTGAATTTACCTTGAAATCCAAGAGCAGTTGGTGCCAGATTAGCAGCCTGTTTGACCGAGGAAGGCAACAGCTTGTGGAAGGTTCAAGAAAGTTGTGTAACCGAATTCTCATGTTTTCAAACACAGATAGAGTTACTTCAGGGAATCAAAATGAACTTGGCCTGTCAGATTTGCCTGGCAATACGACACTAGCTTATTAACTAATTGAAACCGTTTACAAAAAGGAAAATACTGAAAAAATGTAACATAAATCCGTTGGCAAGGTAATATAGGACAAGTCCTGTTAGGTGTAAAAATGAGTCAAATTGAAATAATGAATTGCGCTTCTGGGAAGGATATCACGGATAATGCATTCTGAGCCTGTGTGACAACCCAGCCATTTTATTTACATATAGCTTACAGACCCAGATAAATGGGTGACTGCGTGGCAGTAAGCAGGCTACAGCAATTGCAATTCTTTGCATCATTCTTTTGGATTTTGTTTCCCCCGTCTAATCGACGATGCCTCGGAGCCTGCTGCCAACTTCCCCCTTTGGAAAAGAGGTGAAGTGTTGGGCATTCAATTGTTTGATATGCTTCTTGCAAACCATGGAAAGGATTTCTTTGCATTTTGTAGCGGTCTCGCCTACCGTCTCAATTAATGTTTTGTTTTTTTTAAAATGCCATTTCACATTAATGCAGAAAGACTAAGAGCGAATAAGGAGCCAAAAGTTGATATCGAGCTTACGGTCTCAAAGGAAATTATTGTTGAAGCCAGAGATGCATCTGCTATCGATTAAAGCTATTTCCAAAGAGAGGTAGATACCAGTGCAGGTTAGGCATACTTTATAATATAAGGTGATTTATTTGATGAGAAATTTCAGGATTGAATCAGACAAATTGGAATCAGTTGACATATTACAACTGACATGACCTCAGGACAACAAAGTTATTTAAGTTAATAATCTAAAACAATGCTCAAATCATCGAAAAATCTTGAGAGCCTACGAGTAGTTTTTGCGATAGCATATAGTCTCGTATTCAAAGGTTTATGATTTTGTGTCAGAGGAAAGGTATTTGATTTAAATAATTGAAATGTTTTGATTTAAATTATACATCTCTACACTAGAGCTACACAAACACATACCCTTGGACCCAGAATTTGAACGTATTCCATCAGTCGGCAAGTCGGCAAAGATACTAATACTCAGAGCAAACATTGATCTCTCGTGTTTTGACCCAGAATTCCTAACCTTGAGCGGTTCGCTGAGTTTCATACCGGTAATGGTGCGGGGAAATGCCGCTCAATCCCCGGGTCCATCAGCCCATCATTAGGGAGCAACACCAACAATGGATGAACTCTGGGTTCACCGCTCTCCTTGTGGAGCCCCCATTGTAGTTTGGGGGGTCTGTTTTCAGAAAACGATGACGAGAAGAAGAAGCACTGTGACACATATTTCACCATGGGGGAGGAAAGGAGGAGGGAGTCAGGGAATAATCCTGTTAGCAGGATAATGGCCGTGACCGGAAGAACCAAGAGTAGCTCTGCCATTGTGTGTGTGTGTCTCTCTCTCTCTCTCTCTCTCTCTCTCTCTCTCTCTCTCTCTCTCTCTCTCTCTCTCTCTCTCTCTCTCTCTCTCTCTCTCTCTCTCTCTCTCTCTCTCTCTCTCTCTCTCTCTTCTCTCTCTCTCTCTCGTCTCTCTCTCTCTCTCTCTCTCTCTCTCTCTCTCTCTCCTCTCTCTCTCTCTCCTCTCTCTCTCTCTCTCTCTCTCTCTCTCTCTCTCTCTCTCTCTCCCCCTCCCCCTCTCTCTCGTTTTAAGTGAGACGTTAATACATATTCCATCTTACCAGCGATGTAGATCACAGACAATTGCATTGAAGCATCTCCCTCTTTATTAATACATTTCCTTTCTAGAACATTGACAGAAGGTCAATGTTAAATTTATAAATGCAATAAAGAAAAACAAGACGTAACAGTAATTCAATTGGCCTATTTACATAAGCACATACTAGGGAAGCGATCAGCCCCTAAATAAGCATCCAACAGCCGTTGAACATTCTTACAATATCAATATGTGCTTTAACATCTGACAAAATATTTCTTACAGATGTTTCATCTCAATTTGCTTGCACAATGTGTTCACTCTCGCTCAAACATTTCCACATTGTAATTATGCTTTTCTTTGTGTAGAAAGCCCCAGTGATGGCTGTGATGTGTCCGTCGCTTTCGTTGCGTGTATGTGTGTGTGTGTGTGTGTGTGTGTGTGTGTGTGTGTGTGTGTGAGAGCGCATGTGTGTGCGCATGCGTCTTTGCGCAGAGGAAAGGGTGCTTTGTGTGTGTGTGTGTGCGTGTGTGTGTGCTCTTTCTCACACACACACACACACACACACACACACACACACACACACACACACCGCACACACATGTTTGCTGTAATGTGTCGGTCTGTTTCTTTGTGTGTGTGTGTGTGTGTGTTTGTGTGTGTGCTCTTTCTCTCACACACAAACCACACACACACACATGTGTTTGTGTTTTGACAGGCAGCACCACAGCCGTCTCCGTACCTCTGAACCTCTGTTGGCATGGTGAGGGGATCAGCAGGGGGCCTTCAACATAATTTGCCATCGTTTGTCATCACTTGCCCTCCTGACACCCATGCACACGCGCACACACACACACACACACACACACACACACACACACACACACACACACACACACACACACACACACACACACACACACACACACACACACACACACACACACACACACACACACACACACACACAAATGCACACACACACACAAATGCACACACACACAAATGCACACACAGACCAACACACACCCACACAGAGTTACTTATGACTAAACACACACACACACATTCACACTCGAACAAAAACACATTCACACACACACACACACACAAACATGCAAGCACAGGTGCGCGTGCGCACAAACACGCACAAACGCAGACCCACATACACACACAAACGCACACACACGCATACACACACAAATAAACGTACACATGAACGCAAACACACACACATAAACGCACACATAAACGCACACACTCACACACACACACACACGCACACAAGCACTCTTGCCTTCTGAGACATACCAGCACAGACAAATGTCTGGGGCCTGCCAGTGTACAGCAGACTCCCACTGACAGACCACATCTGTGGTTCCAAGCCAAGGGGAGTGTTTATTGTGTGCACACTCTGTGGGCCTTGCAGACAAAGGCTTTTGATGACTGCTTCTACTCTGCGCTGTTTGATCGCCGAGTGGAAACACTGAATCAAAGCTCGTTCTTGATAATGGTCCGATTCCGATACGCTGACACAAAAGATTTTCAAAGAAGATGCCCGTCATTGTTGTTGTTCTGCTTACCGACGGCGTTTTAACGTTCCCACGAAAGATTACCATGTCTTTATGTCTCGCGTGAATCTGTTGGCAAGCGAGGCGTGACTATGATTTGATCGACTCCATTTGGCTTTGTGTCTAATGGCGGCATTAAAGGTTTGTGAGCCGTTAACGTCCGTACTTGGAAAGCATAGTTCTCATTTGGCTTTTTTATTCTAAAGGCCTTGCCGAGCTTCATTCCTCGTTGCTTCGCCGTCGAGAACAACCATACAGAGCTTCTGTGCTGGTTTCCTCTTGACTTGTCTGTCCCTGTTCACTAGTTCCACTTCCCCTTCCCCACTGACCTCCCCGCGGCTCCGCCTGAAGAGCCAAAATACAATCATGCTTAGCGTGTTCTGTCCACAAAAGGGTTCTTGTGTGTTGTGGAAATCTATTAGCGCAAATTACATTTGACTTCAGGCACGGCATCGTATCGGAACCGGAGACGGCTCGCTCTTTGCCTTCTCCTCGTGTCGTTCCACAAGGTTCAACCACAACACGGAAACCCCCTCCTCCACCCCCACCCCCCAACCGAATATAAATCCAGTTAAGGCAACCCCGTGGTTTGGATTCATTTCGCTGATGAATGGCGCAGAGTCTGCAGACCACTGGATGGAGATTACATCTATCATGTTGCGGCCCCCCTGTGCCCCCCGCAGTGCTCCCTGGCAGACTGGACCGGTCACTGGGGCCAAACACCACCGGAGCTGCCCGGCGGAGACGACCAGTCCGTCAGTCAATCGCGGTGTGTGTGTGTCTGTGTGTGATGTGTGTGTGTGTATGGGAGGGGGATTTGTGCGGGTGTGAGTTAGGGGCTGGATGCCATCTGGAATGGTACCCGGGTCAGGGGAGGGGCCAGTTCTCCTGGCGCTGTGTCTGATGAGACAGATAACCCCGGGCACGATGGAGAGAAAGCGCTGGGGGGGTTGAGACGATGATCGTCTGACGTCCGACCGGGTCGTCGGCACCAGCGGTACCCGTGCCAAAGGATGTGATGGACAACGGTCGCCATGGTTACCTCCTCCCTGCTCTCTGTTCACTATTCAGCCGTTTTGAAGATGCTTCCATCCAAAGGGACTTACAGGGAGTTGTTTCTGACAGGGTAGGGGTCACTAGGGGGTTTGGCCCTCCTGCGGAATGATGCCCACTCCAGCCTAGGCTGCGGGCGTTTAGGGTTTGAACCCAGAAGCTTTCACCCGGGAGTCAACCACCCGTCGAAAAGGTCTCAGTGATTGAGAACACTGTCCTTCGTTTTGTTCCTGTGCAGCCTTCCTGCCCCGAGAAAGGTGGGAGAGGTTTGGAGTTCTGGGTAATCAGGGTTGTCGATCAGGGGACCTCTAGAGGAGTCCTCCCCTTCTGAGTTAACAAAGGGCCCGTTTGAAGGCTGCCGATAGCGTCTCTGAACAGGCTAATTACAATTAGATACAGGTTGCTGATTGAGTAACAACACATGCTCTGGTGCCTCGGCGTACCTGATGAAAACGTTGTGCAGGTCAGCGTGTGTCGGAGCGCGTCAGTGAATAAGTTGTACATTGTGACTAAGAAAGAAAATTATGAAATTCACTTTGAAATTGTTGCAAACGAGTCAATACACTTTCTTTCTAATAAAAACTTGAGTTGGATAAATTTCACATTTTCGATTTGGTGTCTTATTGTTTGGCTAGGTATTGTTATTGCCTAAATACCCCACGTTCCACAAGGCCTTGTCTCAACTCTGCCCCCTTCCCCTGTGTTTTCTATCCCCTGGTGGCCATGGTTTGCTCTGAAATACCTCCCCTCTCTTCTCCCTTATCCCTGCATGTCTTTGGAGTTGTTACCGGCCAACCTTTGCGTCAACGCTCTCCCCTCTTTTGATGTACAGGTCTTTTGTCTAGCGACGAGGGTGCAGTCTCACAAAAAGGGCTGAGAGCATTATTGATCCCTGGTAAAATGCTGGTGTGTGTCATTTGAAAATGCTCAGCCTGAGCCCCTTTTGTCTGTTCCCAAGCTCCTTTTGTGTGGCTGCAAAATGACAAGATTATCAGCCCTGCTTTTTGGGTTGAAAATCCAATTAAAATCATTGTGGGGAAAAAAGTCTGATGAATGGCCTAAAAAGTCTTTATTTTTTTCTTCTGTGTTACGGAGAAAAACAAAACACTGGCACTCTGGGAGGACTGTTTTGTGAACTGAACTGAGCACCTCAGATAATAATGCAAATCCACGACCGTATTTACCTTGATAGACACACATTACTGGAATTCAATGGGGAGACGGGTATGTTTAGCAATGATTAGAAGGTACAAAAAACATTGCTTGAAGTTGGTTCAATTTGCCTTTTGAAGAAAGTTCGGAAATTCCACTGCTCTGAACTAGTGGGTCACAGATGAACTTTGAATTAGTTTCGCATTTCAGAAGTCTGCTGTTTCCTTTATTTGCAGACAGGCGAAGACCTTGCATGTCTCTGTGTCTGGGCTGGTTAATTATTGAAAGTTGTGTCTGTTTATTTGTGGCACAGACATTCATTAAAACATCCAGGTACAATAACAAAGGCGATCAAACCTTGTCAAAATAGCTTTTCTTTACTTTTATCCCAGGCATTGTGTCTTCTGGATTGATCTGCATTGAAACAGCCGTGGCACGTTATTCCTGTGCTCATAGATCCACAGTACAAGCCGTAGATCTGCTGCCCCAGCCGGGGCTGTCAGCTCTAGGGTGCATCTGAATGAGGGACAACTGACCATGGAGCTGCGAGGAGCTCTGCACTTGCAATGCGCGGCTTGTCGGCTCATTATCCAGGTCCTCTCTCTATACTTGACTCCCTTTCACTGCCTCCCCACTCCTGCCTCTTCCTCGACCTCCTCTCCCTTTCTCCAATATTGACTTCTGCACACACACACGCACACACAAATTGAGTTTTCACATGCGCATACACACAGACACACAAGACACAACACACACACACACACACACACACACACACACACACACACACACACACACACACACACACACACACACACACACACACACACACACACAACACACACACACACACACACACACACACACACACACACACACCACACTGACTTCCACACACAAACACACACACATTGAGTTTCACATGCAATGACACGTACACACATTGACGTCCACACACAGACACACACACACACATTGACTCCCACACACTAACACACATGCATTGAGTTTCACATGCACAGACACATACACACGTTGACTTCCATTCACAGACACACACACATTGCGTATCACATACACAGACAGACACATGACAAACCACGCACACTCCCACATCTACACATATCATACACACACAGACCCACATACTCTCAAATCTACACACATACACAAACAGACCCACACACACAGATCACTTACACTGGCAGACACTTTCAGAAATATAAACACATGCACATGAGACCTCTATTTCTCTCGCACTCTTTCTTGAATTAATATGAACAGCATGATTAATGCAAGTCGCTGAGGGCAAATAATTACTATTGCATGAGTAATTAGCAACAATGCATAACATTGCATTGCAAACACATTTTCTTTATTTACTCGGTTTTGATTTTGTCACATACTACAATTTAGCCTCGCAAGTGAAGTCATGTTTCCTAGTGTGTCAAACAGAAACAGGGCAATGATTATCAACCCAGACACACACTCACAGACACACAAACACACCGACACATACACACATGTTCTCACACACACAGACACACACACAGACAGACAGACAGACACACAGACAGACACACAGACACACAGACAGACAGACACATAGAGACACACAGACACACAAAGACACAGACACGCAAGGCACACACACACAAAGACACAGACACGCACGGCACACACACACACACACACACACACACACACACACACACACACACACACACACACACACACACACACACACACACACACACACACACACACACACACACACACAAAGACACACACACACACACAAAGACACACACACACAAAGACACACACACACACGACACAGACACAGACGCACAAACCCAAACACAAAGACACACAAGCGCCGGGCGCAGCACTTTGTCGGGAGCCAGCGGGGTTCCTGACAGTATTGACGGGGCCGCGGTCCTGGACACACTACAGACAGAGCCCCGCCGCTCAGGCAGCAGTGGGGAGACGCGTGGCCCTGCCAAGTACCCTGGCTCCATGACTCTCCCCCTCCAGGGCCCTGGGGTGTGAGAAAGCCCTGCATGGCTTCGCTCTGGCTCCAGGGTTTAAAGTTTGGCCCCTGGGAGAAAAAAAAAAGCAAAGGAAAAAGAATTGGAAACTAATCAAGTGTGGTCCACTTTTCTTCCCCCGGATTGGTCATTTTGGCAATATGACGTGTTTAAATAACAGATTTTAAGATAAACATCCTTGCGCGAATTGATTATTCATCCGTTCGGGGAGAGAACGTGGAGGTGGACACGTTGTTTGGACCGCTTGTTGAGTCGAGGGTTACCATAGCAGCGATCGGGGGAGTAATGATGTATCTTGCACTCACGATGAATGTTTATCGAAAAAGAAAAATCTTTTGCCGGACCTCCTAGTGCGAACTTATCCCCACACATTGTGTTCCTCCACCAAAAGGGAAAGACCTTCCTCCACCCTCACCGAACACATGGCTGTGCCCCGTCAACTACTGTTTTCGTCTCCTTTTTTTTTTTTTTTTTTACCTGATCCAAGCCCATGAATGAATAAATGAACGGATGGGGAGGAGGACCGTGTCAGACGCGGGTAAGCCTATATAATATCAGATCCTTTGTTCTCCGCGTTGAAATGCCCGGGCGGCTCTTTCATCTGCGCTCCCCTTTCAACGCCGCCAGCGCCACCTTCAGACCGTTCAGACCGGCAGCCAAACCCATCAGACTCTGCTTCCGACACAGCGGGAACTCTGGGACTAGGTGCTGCTTTTGGACAAGAAAATGATAATGTTCCTCCACCCCACCGCTTTACATTCTGACTGTACTGCCCTTTCATCCTCGCCACTCGATTCCTGCTCTCGCCTCTTTCTTTGCGCTGGTTATACTCTATGTAGAAGCTGCCAGGCCTTTCCTTTGCATTAATCGCATTCTGCTTTGTATGTGGTTGGATGCTTAATGCTTTTCGTCGCATCGTGCTTTTAAGTTGATTGACGATATTAGACTTAATCGGATGTAATCTAAACACCAAACTCTCCACGAATGACCAAGACAACACAGGACAAACTAAGAGTCCTTACAATTTAGAAATGGTTATTAATTTTCATCTTCTTTTGATTTTGTTTGTTGTATATACAACAAAAAAAAATTGTGAACAATTTTTAAACTTACAAAAAACGTACACATTTAGCATTGCCAGGCCGCAAGTCTCGGGTCAATGAGCAGTGTCCCAACCGGGGGGTTGAGCGACCTTGCTCCTGGTGACCTTCCAGGTTCTCTACAGGCTCTGGTTGCTCCCAGGTCCCCATATGGGATGACCACGGGCCACTGTGTTAGATTAGGGTTGAAACCCAAAACCTGAAACAAACGATAGAACCCAGCAAGCAGTGTCACGTCGCCGGGGAGCGCTGATACATGACCTCACACCCAACCGCCCGAAACCAGGCCAGCGTTAGATCTGGAAACTATAACGCAGAGATGTAGAAAAATGCACCCTTATGGCTTTATGATCCAAATATCTTGTGATGGGAAGCCGGCTAGGGATAACTTCAAAATAAGAGTCCTCCATCAAAATTAACTACGGGCATTGGATTTCTGCTGGTGTAAATGCCACACATGTTGTTTCATTTAGAGCACTGTCAGGCGAGAGGATGCCTCCAGCTCGGGAAACCCTCTAGAGACGGGGCCTGAGTCTTCTTACACTGCACGGCTACAGTTCACCTGGGCCTAAAAAGATAATAAATGAGACTGTGGGGATAACACAGCCCAGCGATTTATGAAGCGCTGAAACACTCTCTTGCCAAAATCCGTCTCCAGCCATGAGAGAGGAGGAATGAGGCACAGCAGGGTGTCCGTGAAGAGATTGAGGAGATGGATTCAAAAGCAATGGACTACCCTGAGAAGAAAGGATGCTTTTATTCCAGCCCAGTCTGGGAAGGAAAAAAAAGAAGAAGGAGAAGTAGTCGAGAGGGACGGGGACAAAGGGAGGGATGAGGGCTCGGATGAGTCGATGAGGTAAATCTGTGACGTGGCCACTTTTTTCTCCCAAACTTTTTAACCACGATTCCCCGTTCTTGGAATTAAGTCTACCATTGATGTTGAAGCACTTTAAAGGGTCATAAAAGCAATAATACAATAAATACTACCGGAGCCCCCTTGCTACTTCAGCTCCACCAAATTTACCCGTCCGATTTATTACACAGGAAAAGACCAAACATATACTTAATACCTATTGGAATGTCCCTTCCATCCAATAGTATTACCAGACCTTATGGATTATTAACTTTCTGGTCTCATATTGTTTTCCATGGGGTCTTACAAAGCCCATGACGGCCCCTACAGCGGACCATACCATCTTGTCTGCTGTGTGTATTTAGTAGTCATGTGTTTTGCTGGATGGCAGGTGTGCTTTATCTCAGAGATAATCGTGCACTGTTTAAGTCCCGCCTTCCATGAGCTTGTCATTATGTTTAAATGAAAGACGCGGAAGGAACCAAGGGCATTGTCTTTGGTATCTTTGCCATGTATCTTTGTTTGTGGTCAAGGTTGTCATCACATTGCTTATTTTTCATTTCCCGCTCCTTTTAAAATATGACAAAAGGGCAGGGTTACAGATATAACTAATCCATAAAATGACATGAAGTGGTATTAAACTGTGGCATTGAGCAAATCATAAATACACTTCCAGTTCCACTCATATTGCCATGTGTAAAGGGTTTTGTGGTAACGGTTCCTTGAAAACTAATCTGCTATAGTCATTAGAGCTGGAATAAAATATGCTTTGCTACCTCTCCAAGAAAAGGAGAAAAAGTCTGAATTCCTACACTCCTTAAAGTTTAGGAATTCAGACTTTTTTTCCATACTTTTAATTCATACTATTTGTCTATAAATAGCTAATGAGGGTACTATAGTGATATTAATACATGATTTTATACAAATTAATTTGGATTTTTGAATATCAAATTTCTCCTAGCTTAAGACATTGACAATTCAACCAAATCCAAATCTTTGGGGATAGCGTTCAAGGTTACACTTTCACTCGAAGATTAATTTCAAAATTACCATTGTTCTCCCTTGTCAAAACACACACACGTAACAAGGACAAAGCAATACAACGGCTCATGTTAATTAGTAAAAATAATAATTAATTTCACTGCTTCACAAAGAATATGCATATAATTGACATCCCCAAAGCCTCACCTCAGCTAAGCCAAAGCAAAAGTAAGCTTAAGATTTCAGTCACGCATGCCGGCGTTTGTAGTCGTGGCACACGCTCAATGTTAATTAGCGGGAGCTACGGAGACACTTTTGTCTTCGCCGGGATCGCACTCCGATCTTGGGCTTTGATTTTTTCCATTTCATAGCGAGCGCCGCGGGTGATCGCACTCAGAGGTGGAAGAGAGCGTCCTGGGTTGACAGAGGTCTCAAACCCTCTTCGTCGTCTCTATGCCTGACTGAACCCTCTGAGAGGGCTGAGACCGCTGGCTGCCTCATCTTCAAGATCATCGTCTCATACCAGTACTCGGGAGCCCATGGAGAAACTCAGACCCAAGACCCCTCTGGTTCTCTGCTTTATCGATAGCAGACAAGGCTACCTTCACTTATCAATTTTGGCAGAGGCTCTCGTTGACAATTGGGTGGAAGAGGAAATCAATAGATTGTGTGCACCGCTCTTCCTCCTCCATCACCTCCACCTCTTCCCCCCCGACTCCCTCCCTCCCCCCCCCCCCCCCTCCCCAGAGCGCTTTGTGCGTCGCACATCAACTTGGCGGGGTGTAGCCCTGTAAGCCTGATCTACATTCAGCCTTTTCCTCCTAATTGCCTCATTTGAGATAGAAGCAATCAGACTCTGCCCCTCTATTCCCAGCTCCCTTTCCATTGATGATTCGGACAAGAATCCATGGAATAGAGCCGACTCGGAAACACTATCGCCAATCTGTCTCAGGTTCGAGTCCCCGCATTCCACGGTCCACCAATCGCACGATGGGAAATCTACACATTTACCGAGCTAATTGGCCATTCCCGTAATTAAACCCGATCACTAAGGGAAAGCAGCCAAATAGTTTTAGGATAGCCGCGGCGCCGGGGCACGGAGATTAAATAGTAAGTAACTAAGGAAAGTGGTATTTAGAATGCAGCCTTGAACGAACTGCACCGCTAAACAGAGATATAAAAAAAAAATGCATATATATATTATGAAAGTATATAAATATGTGATGATAAAAACAGGACAGCGTTTATTACCACATTATACCGTCGCCTCATCGTTTCCCCGGGCCTTTGGTCGCAGCATGTGAGCCTACTTAGCGTGGGCGAGGAGGGGCGGCCAGACGATGTGACCCAGGCAGTGTTAAACCATTGATTGATTATATGTGGAGGGTTCATGAGGATCTCTGCATGTTTTATCTGCGGTGAACCCCCCCTCCCCCCCAACCCCTAACCCCCTAAATATATTTATAAATGCTGCATTGTCCGACCAGGGCCATGGACGTGGACGCTGGGATAAAGATCTAAAGGGGCCTGGGGGAGATCCACAGAGTGCCAGCGTGGGGAGAATTTGATACTGAATCCAGGGGCTGCTGTGGACTTGAGGAGAGTTGAGGAAATATAGGGGGGCTTAGGGACCTGACAGCGACATAATTCAATATAGCCCCGGGGATAGACGGTGGGTGGAAATCACATACACACACACACACACGTACAAACAGGCGGACGCTGCATGCATACGCAAGCACACGTGTACGCACACACATATAGACACAGCTATACATTTTTATACACACACATACGCACACACACACACACACACACACACACACACACACACACACACACACACACACACACACACACACACACACACACACACACACACACACACACACACACACACACACACACACACACACACATTCACACATCCACAAACACACCCTAACCCTATAGACCCACTGTATCAGAGTGAACTTTATACGTCTGCCGTGCTGTGGTTATGATCAAACTGTATTGGCAGGCTAAATATTATCCAGGTGGCATTTCAGAACTGCTGCTGCACCACCTTTCCCGTCTCTTCCAGTCGAAACAATAGCCCCCCGTTTATATGGAGTCTTAGGATCTCGATCGTATCTGGGTTCAGAAACCCTTTGATATAAATCTGTGCACACAAAGGGTTTGTGCACATGTGAGTGTGTGGCTGCACCCGTTCGGATGGAGAAGGTATTTCTATTTGAATCCTGATTTATAAACTGTTAGCACCAGTGCTATATTTCAAAAGAGGTAAAACCTTTTGTGGAGGTTATTTCTGAAAATGCATACATTGTAGAAGCCTTTCTTCAGTTTTCTCCGTCGTTACTTGTTCCGCCAATTATTGAAGTTATTCAGCCGACAACATTCTGAAAATAAATTCCTGAATTAGATTAAATGCTTGCTTTGCACTTTTTTCCCCAGAAACTTTATTGCATAACTGTCCATACCTTGTGATATTTAGAATAAATGACAACAGCAATTAAAACTATGTATAAGTCAAAACAGCCTTCTTATTAGGTGCACTATTTTGTGCACATAGCTCCCATTTACAATCTTTGGCTCATCACACTCAAGTCCTCCTAAAATCTCGAGTGCATTCTGCAACGTGACAAAAAATGCCCATGACATTTTTTACAAGAACTATATTCACAATAACACAGATGCTTCTGTTATAAGTCATGGCATTCTCAGGTTTACTCTCAATAAATGTTCCAACGACCAAAACTGAGTATTATTATTAGTAACTGACTATTAGTTTAATACCCATAGCCTTCTGAGCAGATGGATCTCCTGAAAAAACTCCCAGAAAACCAGGGAAGAAGTGTTTGAATTATGGATGAGGGGGGGGGGGATAGATCTCTCCCTGGCAGACCCCTCTGACAGAGTGTTCTGCTGATAGGGGACGTCCAAGAGATAAAATTAGGTTGTTTACATATCTTGCCATTGGATGCAAATGAGTGGTTCAGACAAAAGGCGAAAGGCGAGGGAAAAATGCATATTAACCATGTTTCGTCCTTCCCAACTGTCCTGAAAGTTGCGGTATTGTCTTTTATTTTACATTCACATTTGGCACATTTAAAGTACTAAATGATCACATTTATACAACAAAGAAAAACCTGACACGGTCAACAACCGATTAAAGATAAGATAGCACTCCATTGATCACAGACGGGCAATTCGGGGAACGTCAACTGATTAACTCTGACTCAGCAACATCCAGTCGGAATATCGATATAACCAAAACACGTGTTTTCCAAAGCCTCCTCTATACACATATGGCCACTTAAAAGCGCAGTGTGTCTATTATGCACATGATTCATGCAGCAGCTCCAACAAGACCCAGTTCCCAGTAGGGAACTGTATTAGTGAAAGACGTGAATGTCGCCCGCAACACTTATCCATTGACCTGGCATGGCGGGTGGGAAGGGAATTGGGTAGAGGGTTAGGGAGTGGGAGGATGGGGGGGGGGGGGGGGGGAGGTTGTGAACAAGCTATCTTGCCCTCAATGGTACATTAGGGCCCCAGTGGCTTCAGACGCTCAGTCCTGACCTTTCAGCTGTGTTCTAATTACATTCATGTCCCGGGGTAGACGAGGAACAACAAAACAGGCCGTCGTCTTTTATGAATTCACCGCTGAGATATTGTCCTCCCCGCCCGTCACCTGGGCTTTTGGCTGCCCCCAGTCATCCCCCCCCACTCTCCCCCGCCATCCCCCTCCTACAGTGTGAGAATGGACGGGGCGAACCCCCGCTTCACCGATGCCACGGTTCTTTTCTGCTCAGGCATCTGTCTCCATTCACACGTCAGCCATTTTGGCTCAAACCTGGCTCCCTCCCCTCCCTCCCTCCCTCCCTCCCTCCCCTCCCTCCCTCCCTCCCTCCCTCCTCCCTCCCTCCCTCCCCCTCTACAACCTCCCCGCCTTCCTACTGGCTGTGTGTGTGTGTGTGTGTGTGTCTGTGTCTGTGTCTGTGTCTGTGTGTGTGTGTGGAAGGGAACGCGTGAGGTTTGGACTGGAGGTTGGCGGTGGTTGGCGGTGTTCTGGCGGGGCGATTTGGCCCCAGGACGGTGACTTTAGTCGGAGGTCATCGGCTCGGAGATAATGGGTATCTCCGGTGCCCATCTCCCTCGCTCTCTCCAGCTCCCTCGCGGGAATCTTTCAAGGCGCCCGGCGTCTCTCAGGAACAGCAGGCCACGGAGGGCTGGGATCCGTGCCACGTCCCACAGACTTCCCACTTCCCCGCCGAACGCTCCAGTGCCTCGGCGCTCCGTTCCGATGTGAACAGGGGGGTATTGTCTGATGGATTGTGAAGGAAAGCCATTCCACAGGGGTTGGACTCGTTGATGTTGAGTCGATGGACAGTACGGTGGCTTTTTTCGCTCTGTGTTGGCCCCCTTAGCGTACGATTCTGACATCATTTTGTAGCATTAGCTTTGACCTTGTGTTCGGTACTAAATAACCACGCGTGACTAAATGCCAAAGCACTATGCTTTATCACACTGAATCATGAATGGCAAATTAACAAGTAGAGGCCGTCCACCAAACATCATATATATAAATTATTTATATTCAGTTATCACCGCCGCTCCGGAACACACTATTATTGATTCTAAGTTAAAGATTAATTCAGCTCTGTGGAAACAGTCGAGTTCACGGAGTGCTAGCAGCGGGTTATTTCATCTGAGACAGTATATTTGATGCCAGAAGCCGTGATCCGTGAAACTGTCAGGGGCCGTTCTGGGGCCCGGTGTCACGGGAAGCCCAGGGAGATGGCCGCTCTCCTCAGACTCAAGGTCGGTGGGGGGAAGATTGCGCTCAGTAACTCCATGAGTTGTATCGAACGAATAAATTGGATTCCACAAGCATAGATGCGTGGTGGATACCCCCCCTCTCCCACAGACTGTCCGCGGTGGACACATACTATAGTGAAGAACGCAGAGAGAGAGGAATAACAGAGTTGAGGTGTACACACAGGTTTTTGTCGGGGTCTAGCACATGAATAAGTGAGGAGTTATTGTTAGAAAAGTTGGTGGATTTGATTTTATTTTAGGCAGCATCAAAAAAGATATGCTACATTACCAAAAACCCCACCTCAGGTCACGGATATAATTTGCCAAACCACATTTTTTCTAGAAGGTATTGCAGTAGCCATAACTAACATATTAAAGGTTATATAATATATTGAATATATATTAAACACAACCACAATTCCTTGTCCCTCAGCCCCTGGTGCAACAATGGGAATGTAATATCTGCTCGCCACAGGATGTGAAATGTAAAAGTCCCTCTTAGTACCGTTCAGGTTGAATCAATCAATCTATTTTTTATGTTTTTATATTTTCGGACAAGTAAATGTATTTTAATAGCACCCTGCAGATCTCCGGGCCCGTCCCTGTCTCTGGGTCCACAAGTAATTTTATCAGTTAAGAGTATGTCCCTGACTGGGAGTAAATGTTATTAGATAAAGAGAACAACATGTCTGAACTCATTTTTATCTCTGTTTGGGCTCCAAATGCTGGTTTTATCTAAAACATTTTTTTTTTTTTTTAAAAAAAAAAAAAAATATTTTTCATATTTAAAGATGAGTGAAAACCGGCCAAACTGCTAAATATTATGACAAAATCACAATTGTGTCATTGTTGATCTTGTGAAGCCTTAGTCGACTCAATTACACAGCTAATTACACTCTATTCCATTCAATTTGTCGTCAGTCCTCAACACGTACAGCAGAGGCATAAACAAGTCTTAGATCTGCTCAATCTGCATTTTTGATAAATTGTGTACAAATTGTGTAATTGTGTTTTTGTGTGAGTTTATGTTTCATGCAGATATATATCAAGGGTCCCTTGCTGTTGGTATTCCCTTAATTAAGGCGTTATGAAAATGAAATGAATGTTAATAGCGGAAGGGAAGCAATTTAAATTCCTGTTAGCCACAATTTCTTCCATGAAACTCCTATGGTGAATTGCATTTCTTCATTAGGCTTCCTTATCAGCTGTTTCACCTGGGGAATCTCAGCATTGTTGTGTCGTTACAGGCGTGAACGAGAGTTTATTGGCGTCTAATTAATCAGAGACTACTTAATTACTTGACTGGTTGATGTTCAACGCGTTAAACACCGGGGAATTTGTCTGGGCTGCGGTTGTTTTAACTTCCTGTGTTTTCCACACGATACCCCCTGTTCCAAGTGCACGATTTGCCGTGCAAAATGTCTTTCGAGGTATAAATATGGCTAACAAAAGTATTTATCACATTTTTAGAAATTGAAGCTAAACCATAGAGGGAAGAAAAATAACAAATCTAAAGAAAAACAACAAATAAATGAAAGTAAGAGAACCAGAGTCCATTTGAAGTCCAAATCAAAGTCTCACTTGACTACAACACATACAGCCCAGGCTTTCAGACATTACGTTTCAACATCGTATCTCCATGCTCCGTATCGCTCTTTCCCCTGTGATTTAGCACACAGAGACGGTGTCAGAGGAAGACGTTTCACTCCTACAACAGCCGTGGGTCATCTGGCACCAGCACTGTGTCCCCAAACACCTCCAGACAAACCTCGTGAGACACAGGAAGGGTGCTGGGAAAAGGATGGCCTTCCCTCTTGACACCATGCTGATACACCACACACCCACTCAGTCTGCGCGTCTGCGTGTGTGTCTGCGTGTGTGTGTGTGTGTGTGTGTGTGTGTGTGTGTGTGTGTGTGTGTGTGTGTGTGTGTGTGTGTGTGTGTGTGTGTGTGTGTGTGTGTGTGTGTGTGTGTGTGTGTGTGTGTGTGTGTGTGTGTGTGTGTGTGTGCGTGCGTCTTCCCGTCTGGCTCCCCGATGCATTCCAGGCTGGTGTTGTTCTTTCTTTTAAGAGGATGACAGGAAGGATGAGACGTCCATATGAGGGGAAGGATTAGGAAGGGAATGACCTAGGGGAACGGGTGTGGTGGGAATATACGTACATGATCATCTGCTTCACGAATGATGTCCCTGCGTTTCAAATCGAGCAGCCCCCTTGAAGTATAATTACTGAAAGGGGGCTGATTCAATGTTTATTACATTTTTTACAGCCTAGTGGTCTATCTGTTACTGAGGGGGGATTCAAATTGCCTACCAGTGAACCGTATGAGGAGATAAGCCTGAACAACGGCGCAAATTGTTTGTCATCATTTAGAGTTCATTTTGTCAATGACGTGGCACATCCCATGATTCCTGACTGTATGTCCTGACTACATTTGAGCTATTTGGACCCTGATCTTACTCACGGTATGATCGTTATAATAATAGTGCCGGGTCTGTTATACCAGTCAAAGATGTCTCAGCATTCTTTAATGTGATAATGATGAGACTTGAACATACTGACTTTACATATGCTTGTCCACACGCACACACACACACACACACACACACACACACACACACACACACACACACACACACACACACACACACACACACACACACACACACACACACACGTCACAGATACACGAGTCACACATACACGAGTCACACATACACGACACACACGATTTGCATAAGGACATAAATCTTCTTTAGTGCTTATGTAGGGAGAAGACGCATCCAGGCCTACTCCGAGACGTTTAGCTAGGTTAGCATCTAAGCTAGCCCCCCCATCAATAGAGTTCTAAACATGCAGCTGTTGGACCGCAGCTAGGCTCAGATAATGGTTCACAGGGTTTGAACCCCAGCCTAGCCAGTTGGGTGTGGGTGTGATCCCCAAAGGTCTACCATACCTAAAGGCATCCTTGAGCAAGACTCTGTAATCCCCCCCCTCTGCTCATTGATGACATGTATTTAAAAAAAAGAAAATGGCTTTTGGATAATAGCATCAGCTTTATTTGTAAACAGCATAACGGCATATACCGGAAGACTTGTTTGTTTCAGGTTCTCTGCTCTTATAGCGGATATTATATAGTACAGTTTAATAGCCGCATGATATACAATACAAAATATTATAATTGGATGCTGATTGCTTTGTTCCTCCCTGTTGCTAATGAGGAGGGTAACACATAGAGGCAGGCACGGCCACTGTGACTGGACAGGTTTGATACGTGCATCCTGACCCATGCGTGCCGACTTCAGAGGAGAAAACACAAGCACAGAGCAGCCTTTGAGGACCCATTGTGGTTCTCTGTGGTCGTCTGTGTGTGCGTCTGCTTTGGTCTCTCCCTTTGTCTCCATCTGCCTTCTTCTGGCTGCCCATCTCAACGTGGAGACTCAATAATTGTGTGTGTGTGTGTGTGTGTGTGTGTGTGTGTGTGTGTGTGTGTGTGTGTGTGTGTGTGTGTGTGTGTGTGTGTGTGTGTGTGTGTGTGTGTGTGTGTGTGTGTGTGTGTGTGTGTGTGTGTGTGTGTGTGTGTGGCAAACTTGATTAGATGAGAGGTTTGAGCATGACAGGCTGGTGGTCCAAACAGTGCTTTGAAAGGGAAAATAGCGTTACTGTGCTAAATTTCTTAATGTGTTTATCTGGATTATACCCCTGTGTGAGTGTGTGTATGGGTCTGCCTGCGTGCGTGCGTGCGTGCATGCGAGTTAGTAGTTTGTGAGCATGTGTGTGAACGTCTCTGTGTGTTATTTTGGCAGTATGCTTGTGAACTTGTCTTTCCGTGTGTTAGTTTGTGTGTGCGCTTGTGAAAGTGTCTCATTCTGTGTTAGTTTGTGTGAACCTGTCTCTCTCTCTCTCTGTGTGTTAGTTTGTGTACGCTCGCGAACGTGCCTCTTTCTGTGTGTTAGTTTGTGTGTGCGCTTGTGAAAGTGTCTCATTCCGTGTTAGTTTGCGTGAACCTGTCTCTCTCTGTGTGTGTTGGTTTGTGTACGCTCGTGAACGTGCCTCTTTCTGTGTGTTAGTAAGAGTATCTCTGCCAAACACACAGGCAAAGCAGTTCATTGGCTGCACGGCTGAGTTTGGCCCCAGCAGAGTCACGGGAACAGACACTCAGACCGGCTACAGTTATACAGACCAACGACAAAAATAACACCAGTCCATCTCTCATCTCCTCATTCACTCCATCCACGTTTTGTTCAATTCAAACCTCCTCTACATGTACGCTTTTATAGTGGCTTTGTCCGTCTCTCACTGGCTCCCGCTCCATTTATAGTGTGGCTGGGTCCTCTGGGCAGGGTCGTCTCCAGGTCTATCTCCGCTCTGTCCTTCCTGTCCAGGGTGTTGTAAGGGGGGGGGGGGTGGAAGTCATCCTTGTTATTGCCTGCTGTTTCAGGCCCATCTACGACCTCAGACAGGGGGGCGGGGGGGTTGGTCCAGGAGATCCTTCTGGCCATTCAGACTCCATCCTGGACTGGTTTCTGGGCCCGCCTCTCTTGTTAAATATCTCCAGAGTAAACCTCACTCAAGACGTTGTAAATCCTGGACGTTTCCTGTCCCTGTAGGGGTCAGGGTTCGGCCTCTTTACCCCTTCCTGTTTACTCTGGGTATTGTCCCCACAGGCCGCAGGGCCGTTAATCGACGTGTGCTGCAGGGGTGTAACAGTTTGCTCGGAGATCCCCGTTAAGAATTCCATCGACATCGAGTGTATTGTGGAGGAAACACTTGTGTTGGGTGTTTATCTTGTGAAACAATGCAAACGGCAATTGCCAAAAGGAGTTTGTCCATTGAAAATGAACACAGAGAATACCTTTTGAAATATGTAATCTTTAAAATGCCACATTGAGTCTCGGCATGACAGGTGTACAGATCGATCACAACGGGCATTGAGGTGGTGGCTGCACATTAAATGAGGCCATGCGCACACAGTAAATACAAGCCCCATGTGTGCAACATTTCAAATGTGCGCACACATTTTTTGACACGCAAACACACGTATACAAACACAAGAGACCCAACGATCGCGACAGTGTAAACAGCCGTTCGGTAGTGAAAAAGGCCAGATCTTACAAAGAATGCATGGGACTCGAGCATATATTTCACATGTATTTAGACAAGCGACGCCCCCGACACACACACACACACACACACTCCTTGTCAGATCCACTGAGTACCTCCAGATGTGAGCTCGTCGTCGACGCTTGCAAACATCCCGGTGAATAAAATTCAGATTGTGCTCGCCTTTGAAGTCTGGTTACCACGGCGCCCGGCTTCACAAGGATCACTTTGTCACACTCTGTGCTGACACTTCAACTATTTAGACATGCTAACACACACACGCACACGCACACGCACAAACGCAGACACACACACAAACACACACACCCATACACAAACATACACTCAGACACTCACACATGCTCATACACAAACATACACGCACACACACACGCACACATACACAAACACACAAACATGCGCCCACTGACACACACATACACACATACACAAACACACACACACACACACACACACAAACACACAGACACACACGCTCACTCACATACAACCACACACAAAATAACACACCCACACACACGCAGGAACACACACATGCAATCCAGACTGCCAATTTAGCAGCACAGAAACCCACTTTCACAACACTTTGCGGAGAACCAACCGCCCGTTGCTCAACACTGTCTGGGGCCCGGGGGCTTGTTTAAACTGCCAAGCACACTGCCGCGGCGACTTCGTCTTCCGATTAACCGCACAAAAAGAAATAATCAAATAACGGCCGAAAAGGAAACAACAACAACAACCACCCCAATCATGTCTCCCGAAAAACCCGAAGCCGTTTCCTCTTTCTAGAGCTGTGCCACTCTTTTTTCTCATAATTCTCAGCCCGCCGGGGGCCTGTCTATCTGTCCGTCCGTCTGTCCATCTTCAACGGCCACTCTCAGGCACTCTCTCACGGGCCTATTTTAGTGGCTCCCTCTCGAAGGTTGGGGACATTCGATCACGTCCCAGTCTGGACGTATGTCTCTGCTTTCTGGTATGTCCTGTCTCCCCAACCCCCACCCACCCCACCCACCCGTCCTTGTATCCCTGCAGTCTACCCGACCCGCCTGTACGGTCGCCATGGCGGTAACACAAGATGTGCTCAGTGGAGAAGGTGACACTGTAATTTACGCCGATATCACAGGACGACCCCGGACTGGGGGTTTGATTCATCGCCACGCCAACTGTATAGACTGTACCTTTCTTTTCTTCATTCTTGCCTCCGACTAGACTTCATTTTCGGCCCGAGGGTTTTTTTTTCTCCCTTCGCCATTGTAGTGCTCGACAAAGTGAAAGACCGAGCTGCATTTTCACAGGTTTTCTTTTTTTTTTCAAGAGAGACATCCAGTACAACAGATGCACTCAGAGCTCATGTTATAAAGAGCTGTTATTGTTTTTTTTTTAAAAGCGTAAGCGTCATTTGATTCTAGGGGCACTTACCACAGGAGCCCTAATGGCATCAACCACTGCTGTTTATCGGTCTGAATAGCCAATAAATAAAATGCCATTTCCTCTGTAATGTAATTGTCGGATAATATCAGCATGACATCACATCCCCCCCCTGGGCCTGTCTTACGATAGGGGGGGTGGGGGGGGGTTTTATTTAACACACTCGCGGGGAACATGGAACCGCAAATTTTTTTTTTGCGAAAAATAAATAAAAAGATAAATCGACATATTCTCAGTGTATGCAATTTCTTTAATGAAAGGAAAATCATAGACACAGACAGCTGCATACTGCACGGATATATAATTGGATATTGACACACCGCAGAATTCCATTAATTAAAAAAGAAGACGCATATGCCTGCAACGTGAGCAGTCCCCCACTGGCAGAGAGAGAGTGACACCATGATGTTCTTCAGGACACAAGTCTGGATTGGGGCCCGGAGTGTAAAAAGTACTCTGGTCACAAAAATTCCAATTGCAAAGAAGATCTACTGGTTCCCTGGTCTTGGGGCTGTAACCAGAACTCCCCCATCCCCCCCTTCCTCACCCCCTCAACCACTCACGCTCCCACCCCAGCCGCCCTTAATTAAATACAAGTGCTGTAAACATGACTTGGGGGTCACCAGCTTACACACACTCTCACCTTTTTGGTCGTAACTCTCTCCACCAACCTGCACAGACATACACTCCCCCTCTCTCTCTCTCTCTCTCTCTTCCCCTAAAGCGATATAATTACTACTACAGAGAGGAGAGTGGACCACATTGCTCACTGACACACTTAAACTGAAACAAGACGTTGGGCAAGGGGGGCTGGTGGATGTATGGTGTAAATGCTATTGTTTGCGAGGAGAGGGGCAAGGCTTTTCATTGAGGTCTGTGGAGTGGCTTTTTGTGGCTTGTGTCTGACCACACACTTGCACACACGGACACACTCGCACAAACCCACTCGGCAGCCACTCACACATGTACAGGTCCGCCTCAGCCTGTGAGATTAAAGCTGAGGAACAACATTAGATTCCAGAACACCCTTGTCCTTGCCACGGAGTGGTAGCCTTTCACAAAAGCCAGCACACAATTGTTTTTTAATTTCCTTCCCTGAGTGAGGTGAGGGTACTTGAGGACACACACGAGGGGGGGGGGGGGGGATGTTTTGTGAAGATAGCCTGTGTGTGTGTGTGTGTGTGTGTGAGAGATAGCAAATGATCCTTGTG
>OLKM01002484.1:0-67026 GCA_900291075.1 Melanogrammus aeglefinus
GGTTTACACGCCCAGCACTGGAGGGAAATTTAAATCTGCAGATTAATCCTGGCACGAGAGGATGTTCATTCAGTCGCACATTAAAATCCACACCTTATTATCTCTGAACTTTTTCATTTCACGAGCTTAACAAGTGGCATGTAATCCAGGATTATATGCCAACATTAGTGAATTCGAAAGTTTTTTCAATGCATTTATCGTCAATCAAAAACATATGATATAACAGTCATGATTACCATCTTTAATCTAGGCTATGGTTGTCTTGTGCATTTCCTTTATTGTCTGTTTTATTGTTCTATTGTTTTTTTAATCCGCTTGCGATATCGATTCTTAACAGCTATCTCTTTTTAGTGCAGTCGTTCCAAAAATTGCGATGCCAGCGCCCGCGTAGGTTAGAACAAGCAATGCCGACTCCCCCTAACTGTTTCTCACACTATACTTCATGTAATTGAGGGCGTAAAATCTTTACACAATCTCAATTGTACATCAGGGTGTTCTCCAAATCATCATCTAAAGAGTGACTTGTTTTGCTTTTTTAAATCTTGTTGCTTTTCTTGGACTATGCACAATGTAAAACCACCTGCTTGTTAGTTCTTACCATAACTTTGCAGGTTATGTTGAGAAGTAAAGCTAATCTTTCCTTTGATAAAGACAGTTTCACTGGATAACAATGCTAGTACTGATCTGTAAAGAAGTTAGTCTTTTTAAGTTGAGGCAGCTACTACAAAATGCAGGAGAGGGGCTACAGTATCACATGGGATAGTACATCTACATGTGGAATGGGTCATATTGTAATTGAGGTTCCAATTATGCAGAAACCATATACACAATTGCAGCTCCTTCAATAAAGATGTTGTACCCACAAATGTGTAACCCTGCAGTTTAGTTACATAGTTTGTGACAGATAGTGATATTGTCGCACTAATATGCGGTGTGCTCTGCAGTACGTGAGACATCCAGATATGTCCCTAAGACAATTCATTGGTTGGACAGTTTAATCTAAATTGCTTTAGAGCACAAGAGCTGTGCAGGAGGGGCACCCTTTGGGGAGCTTAACTCATCAATAGGGTGTATGTTAATAACAATACACAGACAATAAAAATGCAAATTGTTCAATCCATGACTACAAAGTTTAAAGCAGCTTATGAGTAAAAGTAAGGCGTTAACATTTTGAATGACCAACAGAAGGGAGAGGGAGGAAGGGAGGGACGTTTGTGTGTCTCCCAAATACAGTTCAGTGGTGGCCGGTAGCCAGATGCTAATCTCTCATTACCCTCATCAGGCCTTTTGCATTGCCTGTATGTTGTTTGGGGACCCAGCAAAGCTGATTAAGATTCTGTTTGCTGGAAGGGAAGAGGCTGAGTCTCCATGGTGACCTCGGACGCAAGGAGGACAGCAGATAAGATGATGGCAATGGGGAGGGGGGGACTCATGAGGATGAGAGGGGGTTAGGGGGATGAAAGGTTAGGCGAGGGCCCAATAGGACTATAAGGAGGGAGCTTGGAACTGAGTATGCGGGACAATGAAATTAAATACAACTCAGTATTTAAGGTTGTTGCCTTGGAAACTGATGTACTACATCTCTACAAAAAGGTTAAGTGTGGAGATTGGAAGAATGGACCTCTGGTAATGAGAGTGGGACTTTTTTTACAGTTTCTGCTGCATCATCCCATTACGTTTTTCTGAATTTCTTTTCTCTCCTTCACTCCTCCTGGATGTAATTGTTCTTGTTTGGATGGGCTTCCCGTGTGAGCAACAGTTTGGGAAATTAGATTCATCCATCGTTAAGTGGTATACATCTGTAATTGTATGTGTTAAATGGTATATGTCAGTATTAGTATGCGTTAAATGGTGTATGTTTGATGAATATCAACTAGGTTCAGCAACGGGTCAGTGTAGGACAGCTGGGAGATCCTTGCAACCATTGACATGGTATAGTCAGCGGCACCATTGATTTTCCTTTAAGGTTTTAAGTTCCACATGTACTCTGTTACAGACAAAGTGAGGCTATGGAGAACGAGAGTAATTCTGAGAAACAGACAAAGCCTATATAGAAATAACTGGAATGTGTGTGTGTCTGTGCATGTGTATATGAGAGAGAGGGTGCGTGTGTGAGAGAGGCAGGGTACGTGTGTGTGTGTGTGTGTGTGTGTGTGTGTGTGTGTGTGTGTGTGTGTGTGTGTGTGTGTGTGTGTGTGTGTGTGTATTTGGTTGTAGCAGGGTAGCCATGGGTATGAAAGAAAGCGAGAGATTAAGCAAGAGTGGAACAGAGGCAGTGGGAAGCGGACAGTGAAGGCTGTTCCACAAGTTTAATTGGAGTTGATGGGGATCAATTGGTAAATTACATGCTGCACTGATTACCAATAAAGAGTCTGCTCTAACACACAACTGCGTTGTGTGTGTGTGTGTATTTCGGACACTTTCGGACACTTACAGTTAAACGCCATGCTGTGTTTGGATGGTGAAGCGCAGTCTGAGCAGCAATTTATTTAATGTCAATGTCCGAGGGAATGCAAGGCTTCCAGGACACCTCTTGGCATCACACCAAGGTGTGAGGGGCCATTCATATACATCATTCTTTATACGCTCAAACACAATGTCGGTACTAAAAAAGTATCACAAAGTGGCTGTTGGTCATAACCATGGGAATAACATGCCCCCTCCTTCCGAGAGTTCTCAACCCAATACACTTCAATCTCATAGTGTTCAATTTCCAGCTGAAACAGTGGGACCACGGGCTCTTTAAAGGTTGACAATAACACTCACAATCTCTTGCACATGCTCTTAGACGCCATCTAAATTTCCCAACACTATAATAATTATATAAATAATCAACCGATTCATCCCTGTTGCTGTAGATTTATTTCTTGACTTCCAAATTCAAAATGTTTGACCTTGGAAACAGGTTTTGTCGATGAACATCATTCCATGGACCATCACTTGGCCATAGAATGTTCTTGTCCTTTTGCTATGTTTCCTCTCATTCCCAATGTTACTTTGACATCTGTGCAGTTTAAAATAAAGTACTGCTGGAAAAGCAGTGGAAGGCAGTTCAGATAACTGGGGATATGTCATTACAATTGTTAATTTATGTTTGACAGAAATCGCAGGATACTATTGCCAAATGTTCAACCCTTTCAGAACTCAAATTAAATTGTGTTATTTCCCTACTCTTGGTTTTGGCACTTATTTTCACTGTAGAACTTTTGCAAAGAAAACATTATTAAATAATCATTAATATACCTGGAATAATTACCGGCCAACTAATTAATGTTTGCTTATAAAAGCTTTCTCATATGATGAATAATGACATAAAAATTTAACAAATTATCTGAAAGAATAGACCTTAGTTTGATGAGTAAGCAGACCAAGATATCAATTGCCCTGAATACCAGCACCATAAAAATGTTAACAAATTATCTGAAAGAATAGACCTTAGTTTGATGAGTAAGCAGACCAAGATATCAATTGCCCTGAATACCAGCACCATAATTATGAAAATGAATATTATATGTAATGATAATTGTTCAACGGCCCTCAGTACAAACAATCAGAGAATCGCACATAAACACGAATACACCACATTTACCCATAAAGTGTCTTTATAGCATTGCCAGAACACTGCTGTAGATCAATTTTCCAGAAGAATACAGCACATAAAGCAACGTTCTCCTCCTGCTGATGTACAACGGCTACGTTTACCCTTTCTGGTCTCTCTCACCTCTGACGATCTGTTAAGAGTTGAATGGATTCAACACAAAGGAGCTGGAGACGGGAGAGGCTATGAAGTGCGGGGCTACATACTGAGAGGCAGGATCATTCAAACTTGGATACTTGGAAGTCTTTGGTGAGCTGAGACTGAAGCTGTAATGCTTGGAGTCATCTGTGTTGTATTAATGCAAAAGTGCATTCCACAAATGTTCTCCATAGATTATCAAGATTTGTCGACTTTGAATAGGCCTATGTTCCATAGGGGTGGATTGTGTGATTTTGCAAAAAAGACTCTTTATGGCCTGACCTTTTCCCCTAACCCTCTTTTTCCCCTTGGTTTTTACTTGGTTAGTCGTTGAAATCTTCCCCTAGGTAACGGGACAAGCCTTCATGACACTGGCCCATGGGCAGTGGTCATCACTGACGTTTGTTTGTAGTCACGCAACGAGAATGTTGCCGAGCATTTCAAATCTCCACATGCAGTCTTCAGCTGTGGTGATTTCTGATGAGTGAAATGTAGGCCTCCTTTTGTGGCTGTCAGCAGTAAATTATAAAATTGCCTTACTATCATGGCAATAGTGGTATTCTCACAAAGATATTTGACATTTATCTGATCGAGATAGAAAAGCATGAACGCTCGCGAATTGTTAGTTTCATGCTATCAATCGATCAAACAGGTCCTGAAGTAAAAACGATGACTGCTTCATTACCCGACCACTTCACTTGGGGACAGAATAGCGGTGCGAGCTAAGTATGTACCCATGCTCCTACCCGTCCTGTCTGCACTTATATTAGAGGAGCGGTAACAAGTGCAGCAACCTAGCTGCTGGACTTGGGGTGTATCATGCCATCATAGGGGGAAAATGCGATCAGCATACTGGCGATTTCTTCTTATACTTGTTCTAAAGTGTAATTCCGGCGTAAATTGAACCCAGTCTTTTTCGGCATGAAGCCCCATAAAATAAGTTTCTTTGGTTGATAATCGAGTATAAAGCATGCCCGCGAATGCCCGGATATATGTAACAGCCCAAATGGCTTCCATGTTATTGGCTAGGGGCACTGTGACCCCTTCCAAATCGGCATTTTTTTAACAACTAATATTGCTCAAAATAGGGTTAGGGTTAAAAAAAAAAATACTGTTTTCCAAGTCCGTGCCGTACCGGTAGGTCCATGTTTCCAGGAAGTCCAAACAAGTCGATTACCAGCTACCGTAAATAATATAAGAGAGGCGCCTTTTTGTTTCAAAATGGTCAAGTATCAAGAGGCGAGATTGTTTAGTTCAATTTGTTGGCGCCTCTATTATGCGGGAAAAAAAAGTGCCTTTAAATAAATGGTCTATAATACATTAAAATTACATTAATCTAAGATTATACGATGCTTATCACTTTTTTTAAACCTTTTTTGTGGTTTTACACATTTGTGCCTGGTCAGAGCAGTGTTCGCCACTAACTCACAGATGAACCACAAGGCATTCTTATAACATTCTGTTTTGAGTGTGCCTCGGAAAATCCTCAGTTCAGAGGGCCATGTAGCCACCTGCCCCAACTCATCTATCCAAACAAGAATAGGGACACCCTACCCCTATGTGTAAACGTGAAAATTGGATGGGTGAGGAAGCGGTGGATTGGGATTGGGAAGGCCATAGCCAATCTGGGGGACTGGCCTTTTGCTAAATAAATAGAAAAAATGAATGTGCGCCTCCTGTTTCAAAGAGAATGGTCAACTCTGTGCACATCAACGTTGTTTGGTAAGCAATCATAATTGGACGGTTCTGATGGTTCATGGATGATGAGTTTTTGTTAGACTTGCGGATCATTAATGCCTGAACGAGGATTTTAATTGGCATCCCACTCAGCATGACACCTTTAAGCGCTCCTGTATTCACCTTAAAATGTGACCGATTTCACCTTAAACTATGGCCGCAACTAAACTCTGCAATGGTAGCAAATGTCTGCAAGCCTTCTGCTGTGTGATACAAACTGTTTGAAATATTTATGATGTAACGAGGCGATACGTTTATTTGGTGAAAAAAATCCAACTGTATCTTTTGCAGATGCTTCATACTAGCTCAAAACATGACAGCTGCAATACAAGTATTTCACAAAGTGTCCTATATGTCAACACCATTGAACTGAAGTGTGTTATGTCCAATAACTAGTGAAAGGGGTAGGATTAGTTTTAAAGCACAGAAATATAGGCTTAGGGTTACATTGAACTAGGATTGTGTTTGAACACTAGATTATTGGTTAGAACACTGGGTTCTAAACACTGGATAGGGTTAGTGTTAGAACACTGGCTTGAGGGTTGGAACACTGGGTTCTAAACCCTGGATAGGGTAAGTGTTAGAAAACTGGGTTCTAAACACTGGAGAGGGTTAGTGTTAGCACACTGGGTTCTAAAAACTAGATAGGGTTAGTGTTAGAACACTCAGTTCTAAACACTTGATAGTGTTAGCGTTAGAACAATGGGTTATAAACCCTGGATAGGGTGAATGTTAGAACACTGGGTTCTAAACACTCAATAGGGTTAGTGTTAGAACACTGGGTTCTAAATACTGGATAGGGTTACTATTAGAACACTGGGTTCTAAACCCTGGATAGGGTTTGTGTTAGAACACTGGATAGTAAACACAGGATAGCGTTCGGGTTAGAAGACTGGATTATTAACACTGGGTTTTTCTTCTTAGCCTCTAACAAAATTATTGGAACGCTGTTCTTAAACACAAACCCCCTTAGCTCTTTTTGCTATGCTGATTAAATGATGCGCATATTTACAGCCAGCAATGATAGCCCTTGGGACAAGCAGATTATGGTTTCCATAATGCATATCAAATGTCCACATCTGAAGTGGAAGGCCTGAGCCTGATGCCGTACCCCACCACACGACTTCCAGCCAATGCATTCATCCATCTATCATCCATGGTGTGATTCAAAATCATCTGGACTCACTATGTGGCTCATTGAATAGGTTTTTAGGAACTGCCATTCAAGTAGACATTGTTGTAGTTTTTTTTTGTGAGACAGTAATTTATAATATGTCAATACTAATATGGGCTTTAACGGAAATTAGAATGAGTTATGCTGTAAATTCTTGAGAGCTTAGAGCGACAAAGACATATTTGCATTACTTTGACTAACGTAAATTAATGTTGTCTTGTTTTCTTTTGTAAAAGGATGACACCAAATGCAGAATATTTTAGTGTTAACAACAAACATCTACTGGTGCTCTCTTGAACAAAATACATTCTAGTGTACTGAAATATAACATTTCATAACTAAATGTAGCTTTAGCATTATATGGCTTATACGTTATATGGCTGATTTATATGGCTTTGGTGTGTGTGTGTGTGTGTGTGTGTGTGTGTGTGTGTGTGTGTGACCCTTGTGTAGTGCCTTGATAACTCAGCCATGTAAGCAAACATATGGACACACACACACACACACACACACACACACACACACACACACACACACACACACACACACACACACACACACACACACACACACACACACACACACACACAAGCATTAAATATGGATGTGTTTTGCGTTTGGCATTGATGTGGTACATTACCGGTGACACAGGAACAATATGCTTTTTTTCATTATGCATCTTTTGAGTGTGTCTAAGTGCATGTGTGTCTGCAAGACTGCATGCACCTACAGCAGGTGCATTTGCACGCTTGTACACGGGCCTCTGCGGATTGTTATATAAAATTGTGCCAAACTGCACATGCACGCAAGGCCTTCCTCCTGCCAGCCTGTCATCCATATTCATAGAAACTCTAACCCATATTCCACTGCTGCAAAAACAGCCCCACGCATCATCAGCCCCATAATCACTGGAGGATAGGACTTCTAACAATGGGGTAAAGACCTGGGAAATCTTCAGAGAATTAACTGAAATGGAAAAAGATTTATTTTCATATCAAGGATAATTTAATTTGTTATGTATTACAGCCGTTCTATATTTAGTAGGGGTGGGAATCTTTTACTATCTCACGATTCGATTCCGATTTTTGGGGCTACGATTCGATTTAAAAACTATTTGATGCATAATGATTACTGCTTAAATCTATAGGTGTGCAATAGATCCTCATGATCTGCTTCAGTCTGTTTTGCAAGACAGAATGAAAAATGGAGACATTAAAGTGTATTTTTCACATGTATTAAGTTTTAAACATTTATCCATGCTTAGATGGAATTGTTGCAACTGTTGCATAAAAGCAACATCACATATAGCTTAAATAACAAAAATAAAAAAATAAATAAAAATAGTGCAGTTAAACATACTGCCTTTTAAATTCTAAGGAAAGTGCCTTTTCCACTGTGTGTGGACCACAACTGCTACTCTAAGAAGCTAGCTATAAAATAAGTTGGAACAAAAATAAAGTGCTTCTGTATAATAAAAATGGATGCATTTTCATTTCACAAAAAGAAAGATGCATTTTCATTTCACAGGAATGTTGCAGTACCAAAAATATCATGTGGAAAATAACTGTTGCACAAAACATTAATATGTCTTAGTAGCTTTAAAAAAAAATGTTATGAAATTAAATTGATTTTGGGCCATTTTATATCGATTCTGAATCGTAGTGAATGAGAATCGCGATTCTTACATGAATCGATTGTATATTAATAATATCTAGCCAATACACTGGGAAATGGGAATTAAAAATTGTACTCCAGAAATATTGTTGACTTACTGATGTGGATCATTCACCCTCCTAGGAGAGCGGTCCAAATAACTACTATCTAATCATTCTGTCAAGCCGTATGGTCTTTACCTGATGCTAAATGCTTTATATGCTTTAAGATTTACTCAGCAGTCTCTGAAGATCCACTGGAATGAAGATCCATTCAACACCACATCTTGAAATGTGTACTATAGTGTGGCAGGTTATGCTTAAATTAAGCATTTCATTACAGTACATTGACTGATGCTGCATAATTAAAAAGTAATGCATAAATACATAGCCACTAAATAAACAATGCCCCACTTATCCTAATCAGCACAACACAGGTATTTCCACTACTACTACTAAGAGATAACTCCTTCTTGGTGCTTTTTTAGCCCCTGAGCTTAGATGAGCGGCGCTTAGCAAACCGTTCCAACCTAGCTCAGCCATCTTTCGGCCCTGGGATTAAAGATGAGGATAACAAAGACACCAAGACTCTGGGACGTCCAGAGTTTACACATGAGCCATGTAGAGTAAAGGGCTGTGATGGCTGCTTCCTACCAATCCGCTGATGGCATTGAGGCTTTATTTACAACATACAGGCACGCTACTGACCATTTGACTGAGACTGGGCTTCCGGCTGAGTGAACGCTGGCGCGACTTGCTGCCGCTGCTCTCCGGCTTTTTAACTAACTTTTAGCTAAACTTGACTTGTGTGACGGTCATTCCTTTACTGTCTATTGCCCTGCTGATACATTGATGCTGATATCACGTTATACAATCTGATCAGCTCTGTATATGTCTCTAGCTGCTTACCTGTTTGACACTGTTTGATTGGCCATACCCGGCTACACATCAAGAGAGCACCCGGCCACTACATCGGCTACACCTACCTTTGTACTTGGCCCTGTTCTGTGAGCCAGAATGCGGATCAACAAATCGGCCACACTCATATGGACTGCCGTGCTTTTTCTGACAAACTTCTCATCAGCCCTGCTTCAATACTCGGCTGCTGAGCTTCGCAAACGTCACGTTAATCCGCTACCATCAACACTGCACCTTGGCCCGGACTACGCTTGTTTGTCGGAGATATCCCCACCGTGGGTCCCGATGGAGCTTCAACACAGATGACTCCACTAAATCAACTCCTTCTGGTCTACATCTCGCCATCGACCGAGAATATCCAATAGACCATTGTGTGCTAGCCAACCTAGCCAGGTCGGCTAAAGTTAGAGCTGTCTCCCACAAAAGCGACTATACTAATTTCAATTTCAGATTATTCAACATCCGCTCACTCTCTGGCAAAGGACATCTCCTCCAGGATCTCATCAATGACCGTTAATATGACTTTTTGGGCCCTATTTTAACGGTCTGAAAGAAGCGCCAAGCGCAAGTAGCTTTGTGGGCGGTTCTACAGCGATGTCGCTAGTTTACCGGCGCGAAAAATGACTCTTGCGCCAGGTGCATATCTAAAAAGGGTTGGTCTGAAGTAGCCTAATTACCCGTAGGTGTGGTTTGGGAGTAACGTGCAATAAACCAATGAGAGTGCCAGCTCCCATCCCCTTTAAGAGCCATGAGCGCATTTGAATCTGACGAGTTGATATTTTGACAGCACGTCTGCAGTCTCCGATGAGACAGATGCACATGAATTTCAAACTTCAAATGGCTCAGTTTATGGCCAAATAATATGGCCTAATTCACACATGGAATAAGGTTTTCTTCCACAACTTCAAATACTGAGTCCTATTTAATGTGGTTCTATTTAATGATATTTTATGATATACACAATACATTATAAACATTTTTTCTTATCAGTATTGTATGCATTGTCGTTGACTTGTGTTCCTAATATGGATCTGTCCCCCCGTTAATACACATTGCCATGGACTGTATTATGCATTACATGTTTAGTTTGCGTGTGTTTAAACAGATGGACGCACACCCGCGCACCCGCATTCATTAATTATTTTACACATACACACACGCGCGCTCGCATTCATTAATTCAGTTTAACACTTACTTGTGGTAAAGAAATGTTATCTCATGATCAAATCCTCATCAATCCTAAAAGTTATGGGCTTGTACACGATGCCCGTGTCAAGAAAATATCTGTTTGCTGTACGGTGTTTGCAGATGCATTGATTTAAAATTACAACTTATTACCGCTGTATCAGCTGTTCTTTCCCAAATAATTTACCAAGAATATGTGGCTAGGTGGATGAGAGAAGCAAAGTGTATGTGCAAGGTGCACAAGCAACATTATGCATGCGCCCTTAAAATACCATCTGAACAACGCGCCACTGACTTTAAACCAGGTAATTCCTAGTTTGTGGCTTCTGAAATGGCAAGATAGCACCAGGGAACGTTTGGTGCAGGAGGGAAAAGAACGCTCTGCGCCAGTTGCAAACTAGCAATGACACATGCACCAGTGATTAAGTCAATTGCGCTGGATGCAAGATAGGGCCCTCTAAGTTTGACAGAGACATGGCAACAACCAAACAACTTTTCCCAGCTGAACGAAGCAACTCCCCCCAGGTTTGTTTACACCTGTCAACCCCGCACTACTGGTTGCGGCGGAGGTCTCGCGATAATCCATCGCGAGAGCTGGAAAGTCTCGCCTCTCTCTGTGCAAGTCTACGCGTCATTTGAGTCACTTGTAATAACACTGAATGGACCTTCCCCTATCACTGTAGCCACTGATTATCGCCCGCCTAAGCCCAATTCAGAATTCATCAATGAATTCTCTTCTTTCCTTAGATTTTTTATACAAAATCCAACTATTATGCAGAAATAATCAGGTTAGGTACTGGAAACACTCAAGCACTATTCTCCCTGGTTCCCAAAACGCTACGCCCACCGGACTCTCTCCCTCCCCATTTTTACTACACTGACTCCTGTAATTCCATTATGACATTTTTTAATATTAAAATTGACCAAATTCATCAGCAGTTAGCTCCCCTGATCTCAAACATCCTACCCTCCCCTGACTTTCAAATAGTTTTCTCCCGTCCATTCTCTGACTTTAACCTCCCCTCTGCTGCTGAAATTTCCAACCTTGTCTGCAAGTCTTAAACCATCCACTTGCCAACTTGATCCTCTCCCTATAATACTGGTTAAGGGTTGCATTCAATACCTGACCCCTCTTATTACTGCAATTATGCATTCCTCTCTCATCTTTGGTACTGTTCCGTCACACAATCAAATCAGCTGCAATAACCCCTATTCTCAAGAAAACCAGTGTTGACCGCGGCAACTTCAACAATCTCTGGCTAATCTCCAACCTCCCCTTCCTTTAAAAAATTCTGGAAAAACACAGTTGCCTCTCAGATTCATCACCTCTCTCACAATACTCTTTACGAACAGCTCAAATCAGGCTTTTGCCAACTTTATAGCACCAAAACAGCTCTTGTTAAAATAACCAATGACCTCCTCATGGCTGCGGACGCTGGACTACTCACCATCCTGATCCTTCTGGACCTGAGTGCAGCTTTTGACAGCATTTCCAACACCATTCTCATCGACTGATTAGCCGCTCTTTGAATATCTGACACTACTCTGGATTGGTTTAAATCATATCTGTCTGGACGTACTCAGTTTGTCCAACTAAAAACATTTAGATTCCATTCTTCCGCCCACTCCTCTAATGTACCCCAAGGTTCAGTCCTTGGACGCCTCCTGTTCATTATCTACCTCCTCCCTCTTGGCCATTTTTTCCATAAATATACTACTCAGTTCCATTGTTATGCAGATGATACCCAGCTCTACTTGTCAACCAAACCCACCACGACCCGACCTCTGACCTCCCTCTCCGATTGCCTCCAGGATATCAGATCCTGGTTCTCTCAAATCTTTCTCAAACTCAACTGTGATAAAAATGAAATCCTCCTTATTGCCACCAAATCCACCCTCTTTAAAATAAATGACTTCTCCATCTCCATTCATCAGTTTCCTCCGCTCCCCAGGTCAAGAGTCTGGGTGTCATCCTGGATAGCACCCTATCATTTCAGTCCCATATCAATAATTTCACTCGGTCAGCTTACTTCCATCTACGTAGCATCTCTCGCCTGCGTCCATCTCTCTCCCCCAACAGTGCTGAAATTCTGGTTCACACCCTGGCCTCATCGCGTCTGGACTACTGCAACTCTCTCCTCTTTTCGTTTGGGTTACCATGGCGCCACGGACGGCAGCCTCAGTGTTTCGGTGCGCATTGTTTTGTATTGTTTTGTTTGTCGATTCAGTTTTATGTTACACCCGTTGCTCTTACACCAGTCAATGAGCTTTGGACGTTAGAGGAACAACTCTGAGGATTTATTTCCAACTTTTCTGCTCCCTTGCATTGGATTATTGGTCACTCTTGTCCGTAGCACTTGTTTAAAGGTTAACGGTTACGGTAACCATGGCGCCACGGACGGCTCTTAACTCCCGGTGCTCTTACACCAGTCAAGAGCTTTTGGACATTAGAGGTACAACTCCGGAGGACTTATTCTCAACTTTTCTGCTCCCTTACATTGGATTATTGGACATTCTTGTCCACGCAGTGAAGCGCAGGAGGAGAGGTAAACGAGCTGGAGCGCTCGTGCGTCTTCGTCAGCGCGGTCATCATACGCCGTTACCCGGATTATTTCTTTCCAACGTGCGCTCACTGTGCAATAAAATGGATGAACTGCAGCTACTGATGGGGAAAAACAGAGACTTTTCTTCATCTTCTGTTTTGTGTTTCACGGAGACGTGGCTGTGTGGATCGATACCGGACTCTGCGCTGCAGCTGGCAGGCTTCCATCTGCTGAGAGCGGACCGAGACGCACAACTTTCCGGCAAATCAAAGGGTGGAGGTATCTGTTTCTTCATTAACAGTGGCTGGTGCAATGACGTGACAGTGATTCTGCAGCACTGTTCTCCTCATCTAGAAACTTTGTTCATAAACTGCAAACCCTTCTACTCCCCCCGTGAGTTTGCTTCGTTCATTCTGGTCGGTGTTTACATCCCACCGCAGGTAAACGTGCAGGAGGCACAGTGCCTGTTAGCCGACCAGATCCTGAGTGTGGAGCAGACAAACCCGGACTCCTTAGTTATTGTTCTTGGGGACTTTAACAAAGGCAACCTCAGCCACGAACTCCCCAAATATAAACAGTTTATTAAATGCCCGACCAGAGAGGAGAATATTCTGGATCACTGCTACACCACAATAACTTGTGCATATCACGCCGTCCCCTGCCCTGCACTGGGCCTCTCTGACCACGTCATGGTCCACCTGATCCCCACATACAGGCAGAAACTCAAGCTCTGTAAATCTGTTGTGAGGACATCCAAGCAGTGGACCAGTGGAGCGGTGGAGAACCTTCAGGCGTGTTTCGACTGTACCGACTGGGATGTGTTCAGGTCTGTCACCAACTGTCTGGATGAGTACACAGAGGCTGTGACGTCATACATCAGCTTCTGTGAAGACTGTTGTAGTCCATCACGCACCAGGGTGAGTTATAACAACGACAAACCCTGGTTCATAGCCAAACTCAGGAAGCTACGGCTGCAAAGGAGGAGGCGTTTAGGAGTGGGGACAGAGTAAGGTTTATAGAGTTGAAGTACAAGTTTAGCAAGGCGGTGCGTGAAGCTAAATGTCAGTACTCTGAGAAGCTCCAAACATCAGTTCTCAGCCAAAGACTCTAGATCTGTTTGGAAGGGGCTCAAGCAGATCACCAACTACAAAACCAACCCCCCTCTCTACATCAACAACCTGCGCCTTGCAAATGAGCCTAAATGAGTTCTACTGTCGCTTTGATAGACAAAGGGACAGACCTGACATCATCCCCCACGACACCTTCTTCCAGCCTCATCCCACTGACTCCCCCATCACCAGCTCTACAGGACCTCCACACCTTCATACCTCTGTGTCCCCACCTCCCCCACCACAGTGACGACTCTCTGCCTGCAAGAGTGTGACGTCCACAGGCTCTTTAAGAGTCAGAACCCCCGCAAAGCAGCCGGCCCAGACTCTGTCTCTCCATCCACCCTGAAGCACTGCGCCGACCAGCTGTCTCCAGTGTTCACGGACATCTTCAACTCCTCGCTGGAGACCTGTCATGTGGCAGCCTGCTTCAAAGCCTCCACCATCATCCCCGTCCCCAAAAAAACTCGGACCACAGGACTCAATGACTACAGACCTGTCGCCCTGACCTCTGTGGTCATGAAGTCATTTGAGCGCCTTGTGCTGCCCCACCTGAAAGCCATAACCGACCCACTCCTGGACCCCCTGCAGTTTGCCACAGAGAGCAACAGGTCTGCAGACGATGCAGTAAACATGGCTCTGCACTACACCCTCCAGCATCTGGACTCCCCAGGAACATATGCCAGAATCCTGTTTGTGGACTTCAGCTCTGCCTTTAATACTATCCTCCCAGCTCTGCTTCAGGACAGGCTCTCCCTGCTCCACGTGCCCGATTCCACCTGCAGGTGGATCACAGACTTCCTGTCTGACAGGAAGCAGCGTGTGAAGCTGGGGAAACATTTTTCTGAATCCCAGACCATCAGCACCGGGATCCCCCCAAGGCTGTGTTTCTTTCCCCTCTGCTCTTCTCCCTGTAACACAAAACAGCTGCACCTCCAGTCACCAGTATGTCAAGACTCCTGAAGTTCGCGGATGACACACCACGCTCATCGGGCTCATCTCTGGTGGGGATGAGTCCGCCTACAGGTGGGAAATTGACCATCTGGTGACCTGGTGCAGCCAGAACAACCTGGAGCTTAACGCTTTAAAAACAGTGGAGATTATTGTGGATCACAGGAAGAACCCAGCCCCATCCACCCCCATCGTCCTGTGTGGCACCCCAGTCGACTCTGTGGAGTCCTGCCGCTTCCTGGGCACCATCATCACCCAGGACCTAAAATGGGAGCTCAACATCAGGTCCCTCACCAAAAAAGGCCAGCACCTGCGCCAGCTGAAGTTCAACCTGCCTAAGATTATGTTGGTGCACTTCTACACTGCCATCATTGAGTCCATCCTCACCTCATCCATCACTGTCTGGTAATCTGCTGCTATGGCTAAGGACAAGAGCAGACTGCAGCGTATCATACGCTCTGCGGAGAAGGTGATTGGCTGCAACCTTCCATCCCTCCAGGACCTGCACTGCTCCAGCAGCTGGTTGCACCAGCAGAACGTAAGGTCCCACTTAGGCTACGTTGAACGTAAATCCCCCAAACGTTTGACTTTACACTCTACTAAAAAAATAGCAGTTGCACCAAGCAGATAGTTTCAACGTAACACTAAGTTATAACTTATATTTTACACCTCCCCTCTAGCTGGTGTAAGTTCCATATAAAGACCGTTAAATATGTTAAAAGAGTTCAACACAAAAGATATTCGTTTGAGCAATGGGAAGAGGAGTTTCAACGCGGTTTGCGCCGGGAAACAGATTGTCCGTGGACCGTATCGATCCATTTCTTCTTCTTGACAACGACCTGCAGCACAACACAAACCGAAATTCGGCTCTAAGTCCAGCGATACAAGTGTCCTTGGCTCAGAGATATTTTTATACAAAACCTAGTTGGTGACTCGGTCCAAATAAAAACAACTTGAGCCCACGTACAAACCAACATTTCTAGAGCTATTCCATACAATGGAACACGACACACACAACGGATAGCATACAAAGCATATTTATTTATTTGTTATAAAATCCGCCATCAAATAGCTTAACCTCACGCCTATACCGTCCAAGTAAATTTTAGAGAATAAATGACTGAAACTGTTTTGTTTGCCTTCTCATTTGGGTGCTACTGCTAACGCGTCTTCACTCGGATAAGGTGGAAACTTGCCAGTGCTTCCTGTTTACATTGTTGGCTGTCCAAGATTGGCTTGAAATTATCTAAACGTCATTAAAAGCGACACTGGTACAATTTACGCACTACTAGTAACGTTGCAACTTAAGTTATGGTGGTGCAACGAAAATTTAGAACACCTTTTGTTTGAAACTAGCTACGTCGAGCGTAGGGTTAAGGCGGACTTTACACCCGAACTTATGATCGGCTTTACATTCTGCTGGTGCAACCGACTGCAGGGCTCTGAGGCGGGCAGGCAGGATTATGGCCGACCCCTCCCATCCTGATCACAGACTATTTGGATCTCTCCCCTCTGGCAGGAGGCTGCGGTCCATCAGGACCAAAACCTCCCGCCACTTGAACAGTTTCTTCCCCTCTTCAGTTAGGTTACTTAACAGGTCCTGGGACCGCCACCCCCACTGACTGACACTGGCGCTGGCTCTCATACCCATCACCAATTGTAAATTCTTATACGTTTTTAAATATATTTTACTTTAGTTTTTATTTTAATCTATTTTATTCTATTTTATCCTATTTTTAATTTAACACTTATGTCCCTGCTTGTTTATATTGTGTTACATATACAGTATATATCACTGTTTGTTCATTGTTCATTGTTGTCTTAAATGTATGCACCTTATTCACCAAGTCAAATTCCTGGTTGGGGTAAAACCCTTCTTGGCATTAAAACCTTTCTGATTCAGATTCTTTGGTTTATCTGCTAAGTCCATACATAAATTACTAAACTGGTACAAAACTCTGCAGCCCATATCATTATTAAAAAACCCTCCATCAGTCACATAACACCTGTCCTGCAACAACTCCATTGGCTCCCCATCAGATATCGCATCATTTACAAGATCCTGCTTCTCACCTTCAAGGCCATAAACAATCTTGCCCCTCAGTATCTTACCGAGCTCCTCCATATCAAGACACCCACCCGTACTCTCAGATCGTCTTCCTCCATCCAGCTCACCCTCCCACCTGCTCGTCTGGTTACCATGGGGTCAAGAGGATTCAGTCCCTCAGCCCCCCACCTCTGGAAATCTCTGCCTAACGACATCCAACACTCCAGTTCCATTATCACTTTCAAATCTCACCTGAAAACGTATGCCAAGCCTACTCCCTTTAAGTCAGTTGCATTCTTGGGACTAGATGACCCCACTGTTTTTCTCTTGTACACTGTTTATTACATTGTTGTTGTTGTTTTTTGTTTGCTCTTATGAATGTTTGATTTTGTAAGGTGACCTTGAGTGACAAGAAAGGCGCCCATAAATAAAATGCATTATTATTATTTATTATTATTTTTGACGATTTCTGTTGAATCAAAAAGGAATTGGATTTGAAAGCCAACATTGACTCAAAATGAAAACCAGTGTAGTAAGGCCCTTGACATAATCCTATTGTTAATTGTTCTACTTAGTAGAAGGTACATACAAAAGACTTCATCATGAGTGGGATGATGATGTCTAATTGCTATTGCAGCTAATCTCCCTTTCTACACTTCTGCCAATCCATTGGGTTAAGTCTATGGGCTGAATGCCCAGCCATGTGGTTATCAGTTGGTGTCCTTTACACTAATCTCCTATGGAGTAAACTCATCTGACCTACTGCTTTAACATTTAGCACATTGAACCAATTGCACTTTTGTGAATGTTCATGTTCTCTTCATTCACACTTTGTATACACTTGCTCATCAAATTATATTTTGCTGTCTTGAACGATTGACTCATGTCATCGTTGTTTGACATTTAGAAAGTTTTCAAGGTCTTGAAATTCCTGCAAAACTCCCAAAGGTATTGTTGCCTGGATTTGGCCTCTGGCATAAGAATGGTTCTGTGGCGTAATAAACTAGTCAAGGTTAAAGGTGTGTGAAACAACCAGACATTTTTTTGTTCTCAGGCTGGGGACAGATGGAGCCGCCATGCACCAACACATGTGCTGGCGGACACGTACCGTAAACACACACGCACACACACACACACACATACACGTATGCATACACACACACACACACACACACACACACACACACACACACACACACACACACACACACACACACACACACACACACACACACACACACACACACAGGTTTTGTATATGTGTATGCCATGCGGATGGAGGTTATGTTGACGGTGTAACTTCCCCTCAAGGCAAACCCCGGAGAAAGCTTGATGTTAGCCAATGCTAGCGCTAGCGGTCATGGAAACCAGAACCCACTAACATGTTAGCAAACGGAAAATATTCAATGGCATGTGTGACATTAAGTAATTGAGAAACTGCAGGTAGAAAATATATTGAACTCAAGTAAAGCTTTGATCTAATTAAAATGATGAAATAATGATTTGAATTAAGCGTTGATTTGTACAATCTAGCTAACGGATAATGTATATAGATATATACTATGTATGTATCCATGATAATTTGTTACAAATGTAACTAAAATGTAATATTGACACACATGGTATTTTATCATTGCAGGCTAAAAGTGACACACAATTATGTGTACAAATATAAATCCAGCAGTAGCTTATTGTGGAACTAATTACTGGCACAGCAGAATAATCATCCAAAAATAAATACAACTTGATTTATGACTCTGTCAGTTCCAATTTAATTTGAAAACTTTTCATTTTTAATTGGAAAACCCTAACCTTAATACTTTTGCATAATGCCTGAGGATAAAACACTCTCTCACACACACACACACACACACACACACACACACACACACACACACACACACACACACACACACACACACACACACACACACACACACACACACACACACACACACACACACACACACACACACACACACACAAACACCCACACCTGCAATAAGTGCAAGTGGAAAGAGAAAGAGGGGTGTCACATCAGGGGTGTCACATCACGACTAGGGATCGACCAATATGGATTTTTTAGGGCCGATACCGATGCCGATATTTTTTCATCAGCCTTAGCCCGATACTTGGAGCTGATAATACCCTGGAAATCCAGAGGTCTCGCGAGAGCACAATTTAAATTTGCCCAGCGAGTCACTCTGGGACCGAGCAATATACTCATGTATATTCTGGGCCTCCCCTGGCCCAGAACATTAATCAATCAATCAATCAATCACATCGATGTATCAATATAGGCGGGCCAAAAGCGTTGCTGTTTTACCGACCGGATATGGCAAGAGTTTTATCTATTGGTTAGCTCCACTGGTCTGGATACGTCACCCCTTGTATTCTTCTGATATTTTCAAATGCATGCTTGGTGCGGCCCCTCGAGTTGGGCCATTTTCATTACTCGTTGCCAGACCCTACAGTTTTCTAGATGTGGGTCTGGATTACCAGGCTAAGCCTCCCTCAATTGACATCATAAAAATGACACAATGATCATAGCAAATGTTACAATGTCTCAATTTAATTGAGACTTTTTTTATTGAACTGTCTTTAAATCATGAAATCCGAATCCGAAGAAAATAATAAAAATAAATAACAATAATCATCGTCCGATAACTGAAAAAAAATATTGGCCGATACGATACAGGTAAAAAACGCAAATATAGGCCGGCCAATATATCGGTCGATCACTAATCATGACCATGTAGCTGTGAGATGTAGAGACAAGTGGGAAAACAGCATGATAGAGTGAGGAGTATATAAAGATAGAGTGGGGCATCCATCCATTATGTTGCCCTGCGTCTGTCAGACATGTGTAATAGATGCCAGATGAGAGATAGAGGTTAGAGCAGAAACCCCTCTTCAATCTATCTCTGCTTGTGATCTGGGTTCGCCTGTCAGGTCTGCCCTGTCAACCCCAAGACCAAAACAATTAGCGAAAGTAGTGGAGAGGCATAGAACCACACATGCTGAAGTGCAGTTTCGTAAACAAGGGCTCTTTAACCGAGCTGTGAAGTGGTTAAAGGAAAGCATGCAAGAAGGGAGTGGCCTATGCGAGGGAGCAGAATAAATGAGAATGAAACCCAATATGTCCTTTGCCTATTCTAATCTTTATGTAACGCATCGCTGAGTAATTTTAGAACTGTCAAATAATATTATGCAAGCAATGATGCCCATCCATAGTCCAAGTTTTACATTGATCAGATGAATATACTACCTTGGTAGGCAGTGTGTGTGAAGTCAGCAAAGCATGGAAAGCCCTCATGTGTCGGGGGATGGGTTGCGGAATAGTGGTGGGAAAATGTGGTTCCAAGAGGGTGGGTTTGTGCAGCTTGACAGCACACAGTGGTTTGACTGTGTAGCGTTTGATATACCTCTGCAGGTCAACACAGCACCATTCTAGTAGTGGCCATGCTGCTTGACATTCACTACACTACTAGCTTCTCCTTCTTCAACATTCACTGTCTCTCTGTCTCTGTCTCTGTCTCTCTCTCTCTCTCTCTCTCTCTCTCTCTCTCTCTCTCTCTCTCTCTCTCTCTCTCTCTCTCTCTCTCTCTCTCTCTCTCTCTCTCTCTCTCTCTCTCTCTCTCTCTCTCTCTCTCTCTCTCTCTCTACCCCCCTCTTATCCTGGCCACATCTCTCGAGCTCCCTCACCCCCTCCTCATCCCATCCCTCATCGTCGGTCTTGGTACCTCTCACTCTTCCTTTCATTTCCCCCTGTCGCCTTCATCTGTTCCCTTGTTTTCTTTCCTCCTTTTTTGTCCCTGCTCTGTTCCTGTCCATCCTGGAGATGGTGAGTCTGGGCTACAGAACCAGATTCTGAAATCTATTTCTCATACATGCCTCCACTTTCCCTGGCCCTGATCTCCTCTATTCAGCCTCGCTCTCTGCTCTCTGGTGTCTCTCCTCTGCGTTCCATCTGCTCGCCCACTCCCTCCACTTCCTCCGTGGATCAAATTTGTTCTTAATTGACCCGAGTTGACATATAAAGGTCACAGCACCTCACCATCTTTTAAATTACCTCTCCTCTTGTTCCATCCATCATTTCGTTATTCCATGCTTTTTCTATCCTTCGTTCATTTTTCTTTTTTCATTAATCTATTCCACCTGCTTCGGCTGGTCACTGTATTGGTCAATAGTTGTGTATCATCAGGGATATGACTTATTCTGTTTAACTTCAGTTTACTATTCTATCTGAGAACAGCCCGATTGGAGACATGTCTGTTGAAATCCTGCATAAAGGAGCCTGAGCTTTGCCTAATCTGAATTCAAATGACTTTGAACGGCTTTGGAAGACCATCAAGAAATCTGACAAATTGAGAAAGCTGGTTGCCCGTGCCCCACCACCTTCCTTCTGATTTGATACCCATTGATATGCTTTGCTGCCTTACAGTTAACTCTTTCCATTGTAAAAAGCTGAACGTCAAAGATCATTACCCAATATTCATAAATTACATTGATGTTGAAATTCTAGTATTATACCTAAACAATAATTGTATAATCCTTCTTTCCTGCCGATAGTTGATTGATGGTGTTACTGTTTACTTATGTTACTGTAAAAGGGAATGTTTTGTACGAATTGAACAGACAATATGCCCATTTCCTGATTAATAGATCAATGGGTATTAAATTATTAATTCCCAGGGATGTGCTATGTTCATGTGAAGTTACGCTGGTATATAATTGTGTTGTTTCGGCAGAAAGAGTATCTTACAGACAGTTTTCTGGAAATTAGTTCAGGTCAGGAAATGCTAATCGCAGTAAGTGGAAGAGGAGCACAAGAGAAAAGGGAAGACGTGGCCGTGGCCTTCTAGAGAGAGTTATAGACGTAAGATTTCGAGAGAGAGAGATAGAGAGAAGGGTGGGAGAGAGGAGGTGGAGGGAGAGAGAGAGAGAGAGAGAGAGAGAGAGAGAGAGAGAGAGAGAGAGAGAGAGAGAGGAGAGAGAGAGGAGAGAGAGAGAGAGGAGAGAGAAGAGAGAGAGAGAGAGAGAGAGGGTGGAGAGAGAGGAGAGTGGAAGGGAGAGAGAGAGAGAGAGAGAGAGAGAGAGAGAGAGAGAGAGAGAGAGAGAGAGGAGAGAGAGAGAGAGAGAGAGAGAGAGAGAGAGAGAGAGAGAGAGAGAGAGAGAGACATGAACGAACGACGGAAATCCAATGGAGAAAAAGGAATAGAGGTAGAGAGATGGGGTCTGAGAAGAAAAGGGTGGGACATTTTGAAAACACAGAAATAGGGAGTGAATTGTGATATTGGAGCGAGAGAGACAAACAACTATCAGACACACAGACACACGTACAGACTAAGATTTTAGTAAAACATTTGTCTCATGATAAACACGTCCACACCATTTTGACACCGTCACACCAGTGTGACGAATGCGAGTCATCCCCTGTGCCCAAAAGCGACAATCTGAGTGGAGTGATGCTGATGTATGACTCTGAACAGGACACCACACACACACAAATTAGGTTTTGACTACCAAGCTTACATTAATTTTCCATGGTAGCTTGTGAAACCTTCTCTAATGAATGTGTGGTGTGTTAAGAGGCCCATGAAGCACATTTTAGAAGGTACCAAAACAAGAATAAGAGCTATTGCGCCGAATAATGCCCGTCTGTGAACATAATCAATGCTACAAAGAGGTCGGTGTGAGAATGATTCAGACTTTTGAGCCTGTCTAAATGCAGCACATTTCCGAAGATGTCAGTTATTAATTATCCACCAAGTACGTTTTATGTAGCATTTTCTCAGCTAATGGTTGGGAAATAATTGCGACACCAGTTTTTCTTTGGCTGTTTCCACTATGGTTAAGCAGCTGAATCCTTTTGGATCAAATCCTCATTTAATATTCCGTCTGTGCTGCAATTCTAATGCCAAGGTACGTTTTTATTTTTTAGAAACATTTTTTACAGAGTAATTTTGATATAACTGTCCCATTAGAATACCATTGAACACTATGGCGCCAGGTAGCTCCTTCATTCAATTGTACAATCTACATCATTTAAATACATGCAATAAAGATGTACATCTGATTACCATAAACTGCAAGGGGGTGACATTAACATTTGCAATTCCAGTATCAAGATGCTGCCAGGATGTCTCTCTGGGCTCAGACCAGCATTATCAAGGATCGACATCGCTGTGTAAGCAATGAGGCTGATCTATCTGACAGCTGTGCAGCATATTTGTGATAAGGGCCTGGTAAAACACATGTCAGTACTATAGCAGACACGTGAAAGATTGAGCTTTGTTCCTCCTCACTGGATCAGATGGTTGGAAATGCTGCATAAGTCAAGTCTCCAACATGACTTCCACAGCGTTTTTGGAGAACACGGACCAGCGTGTAACAAGGGCAGTGAGGGAGAGCAGCAGGTTCTAGGTACAGCAGCATTGATAAGCTGACACGGCAGGCAACATGGTGCTGCATCTCCCTCTCCCATCCCATCTCTCTCTCGTTTTCAACACTATTTCTATTTTCTGCGCTACTCTTTTATCATTTTATGTAGCCATCTGTTTAATCGAACAGTTTTTTTTATCCTTCAACCCCCCATGCACGCACACACACACACACACACACACACACACACACACACACACACACACACACACACACACACACACACACACACACACACACACACACACACACACACACAATCACACACACACACATGCCATGAATACGTGTGTCTCTGTGGTGCAGTGGGCCCCGTTACTCAGCACCCAGCCGGGTAATGCTGTCCGGGTGACAGCATTTCAGCTCGCTCCAGCTGGGCAGTGAGCCTGAAGCTCCTCTCTATCGTCTGATTGTCCCTGGCGGCCGCTGGACCGCTCCCTTGTCTCCCACCTTCAACGCTGGGCCGTTTTACAACGCCGAGCCACCCTCTGCCTCTCCCTCTCCCCAGCCGTCCTATTACCCGCTCTCCCCGGACTCTGTGTCTCCGCCTCCTTATCTGCTCGCGCCTCACCCCCTCTTTCACGCAGACCGGCTATTGTTATAAGGTTCTGCACTTAATGTTCTCCTGTTAAGGCACACACACGCAAGCACGCCCACACACACACACACACACACACACACACACACACACACACACACACACACACACACACACACACACACACACACACACACACACACACACACACACACACACACCTCTTCACCCAACCTTTGGGGGAGTCTCTCACCTGCCCTTCTCCCACCCATCTCCTCTCTCTCTCTCTCTCTCTCTCTCTCTCTCTCTCTCTCTCCTCTCTCTCTCTCTCTCTCTCTCTCTCTCTCTCTCTCTCTCTCTCTCTCATGTTCTTTTTAGTGGACTCTATCCGCTATCCCTCCCAACAATCTTCCATCACTTTTGTCTCTTCCTGATAACCAGGGCTGGCCCCTTCTCCTCCCTCCCCTTTCCCTTCTCCCCTCCTTGATTCTGCCCTGCTCCCCCAGCTCAGAACTCCCCTTTTGTCAGTCTACAACACACACAGCCCCGGAAACGAATCTTATTTAAACATTTACTCTTTTTTTACTGATATGTAGGCTACTCTTAAAGCACCCCTTGCCGTTTTTTTAATCCCACCCCACATTTTTTGTACCCCTTTCATGTCCCTGCCCTGGTCTCCGGGTAATGGTCCATATTCCACAACCCACACCTCTATGTCTCTCTCTCCCTTCACAGGAGAAAAGGCGCGCAAGCCTACCTAAATGGTACCCAGTAGAACACACCGCCATTATCATGTCTCCCATCTCCCGTTCTCTCTCCTCCCCGTACAGTGTGCCTCTCCCCCTTACTACCCCACTCCAAGGGGGATAAGCAGACAAGACCCCCTAAAACGTTCCTTTTGATGCGCTGGATAGGCAAATGGGGGGGGGGGGGGGGGGGGCTGGGAGGGAGGTGGAGGGGGAATGCAGAAACAATGATATAACCTCGATGATAAAAGTATAGAAACACTACCTGGGTTTCCTCACCGGTGGGGAGAGAAAAAAAGATAGAAAAAGATTATCCTGTTCGGTAGATTCCCCTGGACGTCATGGAGCTTTTATAACGCCTGGTTAACTCCTCCGTGTGCACGAGAAGAACGCAGCGCGTCTCGATAGTCGAACTCCTTCCGCAAATTCGTGCAACAACGTTTCGAATCGCTCACTGATCGCCGGGCAGCGGCGGCTTGTCGCGTGCGCAGCTTCCCAAAACCTGTTCGACTGGTTCCGTTTCGCGCTGCAGGGGGAGCGCGCGCGCATCCCCTCTCCGTGCTGGGCTGTGCCGAGGCGCTCTAATGAGGTCCCGCTTTAAATGGCATCCTATTTAAATGGACAACTTAAAGAAAAAACACCCAGTCAAGGGCCCGACCGTCGAAAAGTGTACGACTAAACTATAGGTCGGTTCCCTCTAAATGTTCCAATCAGACTGGACTCCGTTCCCCGCCGGTTCTCCGGTTTAAAGGAGCTCGCCGACCGCCGTCGGTGTCCTCGAGGTGCTCTTCAGATTGAGAGGCTCAAGGAGCAGAACACGCGCATCATCCACGCTCCATCAGAAACCATTGGGCTGTAGTTTATTTTCAATTCCGTGTTTTGTTGCCAAAAGCTTTAACTCTCCTCTTTGTTTTTCAAATGTCCGAGATCGTTTCGACACGGTCACATGCGGGGGAATAATGTGAGGATAAATATAGGAATCCCTTCCCCGCACTTTCTTTCCCCTTCGCTCTCACGGTAATTTCGGTCAACACCTCACAGTCCAGACTTTCTGTAGTCACAGCCCAAACACGGATGAGGCTTTATAGAGAAAAGGATGAGGAAAAAACCTGAAAAGGGATTATCCACGTATTTGTAACGTCTCCGGTCCTCTCATCCTCCCGTCCTCTCGTCCCGTAGCAGCTCGTCCATTAGGCGCTCGCCCTGATCTGAACGCCGCTCGTGCGGAGAGCGACCGCACGTGACTCGCTGTCCCGCGGGGTGAACCTGCAGCCGTCTCTTCCCCTGATCCGCGTCTCCTCCCTGGATCCGCGTCTGTTCCGATCCGCGTCTTGATCCGCGTCTCTGGATCCGCGTGTCTGGATCTTCGTCTCCTCCCCGGCAGTGGCGGAACTAGAGTTTTATACATGGGGTGGCCAAGGCTACTTCAGGGCCATAGACCATGACAGAAATTGTGTTTGTATCCCTAACATGGCATCTAAGGAGCATGAATGAATTCTATGATTGATTAGAGGTAGAACCCGGAGTTCTACAATGTGGCAGATAGTGTGGTCCTCTTACTTCACTAGAAATATTTAACCTACTATGGATAGCCAGTGTCTCTGCAGCTCAATTTCTTTTGCTCTCTCTCTCTCACACACACACACACACACACACACACACACACACACACACACACACACACACACACACACACACACACACACACACACACACACACACACACACACACACACACACACACACACACACAGTATTAAACATCCCCAAAAATATTTTCAGAAAATAAAGCTCAAGCCTCAAAGGAAATAAGATAGCATTTGTGTGTTACATAATTTGCATATTTTATTTATGGAAGTAAATTTGCAACAAAAAAACACTGAAAACATACAGGTATAACCAACTTGTACAGACCTCTTTGATCCACCTCAAGTCAAACGATATATTTATTTTCGGTCTGACTGAAAACACAAGGTATGCCTGCGAAAAATATTATCAAGCAGAAATGGACTTGAAAAACAAAAATAATTGTGGTGCCGACCAATATTACAAACTTAAACAATGTTCCCTGCAATTATTGCAATTTTTTTTATTCAAAAACATATAAACAATGTCTATTTAACATATAGTGCATTTTGGTTTGTTGCTCAAGCTTACATATATTTTACAGGCTTTGTTGCATATGTAACCTATTTGTTGTCCTGTTAGTTGCATACATATGCAACAGAATGGTAATGTTACTTTAAATCCCATTCCTTTTCAACCTCTATTTTTTTCAGCCAATTTACACAGAATTATATTTATTTTCTGGACATGTTTATGTAAGGGTTCAATTAGAAAACATTTTTGTTTCCAGAATTTTGGGGTGTGCATGGCACACTTTTACTTGCATTATCATATTTATGCTCATATTGTATATTATATTAACTTTTCTTTGCCATTCGTTATGGAATTGGCCTAATCAAGACCCAATTAAATATGTGTGACATTATACCCTTTGGATTCATCCTTTTAGAATGTCAGAGTATACAGTGCAGGTTTTAATCATGACCAGAGGGACCACCAAAGTGCCAAATGATCCTAGGTAGATTTAAAACAGCATAATTCTGTGGTTCTGGTGAGAACTGGCAAAATGTTTCACAAACTCATCGATGTTGAGGGAGCGAGCCCTCCTTGACTAAACACTGAGAAATCCAAGGTGACTTAACCTTTCATCAGCCATTGTTGTCCTAAGGTGGGTTTTAATCAGTTTTAAAGCTGCTGCTGCTCTAGCAAGAAGCACTGCTGACTAGTGTAACAACAGAAATCTTACTAAGTCGAAATAGCTCATGGAAGACCTCTTTATAAGGATCAAGAAACACAACAATGTGAAGGAGAGTAAGACGGTCTGTCCATCCCACTTTTCTCTCTACTATCAAGAAGCCTTTTGGTTTGATTAACCTCATGTTTGAGGTCCTCTAAATCTGACTCAAAGGTCTGAGCAAAGGCTAACAGAGGCTCCTCGTTCAAGAATGTTTTACCCTGTGGTTTGAGAGACTGGACCCCTTGCATTATCTCGCAATTCTTATTTGAAAAACACCTCTGCAGGTCAGCTGTGAGACAGTCAAACACCTGATAAAAGATAGCGCTTTGGAAGCTCTCACCATCACTTTGGTCATCATTTCTCTGTCCTACAGTGCTCATCATCAATGAGTCATGAAATCTTGAGCTTTTTTTAGACTGTCTTTTACACATTGTTTGTACATTTATTTTGCAGTGCTCTGCAATCTCTTCAACCTCTTTCGATAGTTCTCCAAAGGAACCCTCAATGCTGTAGTCCTGTAATGTGTCTCAGCTAATCCCTCAAGAACTTCACTCTGAATTCGGTGACTTGTGTACTTTGTACATTGCCACATGCGTTCATCCTTTTCTCTATGAGAGGGTCATGCTTTGCTCTTTCTTCTAAGATTGTCAAAAAAGTACCCATGTTGTGAGAGTCATCAGATTCTCAATGACCTCTCTGCACTATAATTTGAGTGGCAGTTAATAGGAGCCATCCCCCCTCTCCATTTCTGGTTAAAAAGCAATGAGTCTTCCAAACAAAATCAATGGATATACAAAATGCCAAATAAAACACGACAGAAGCTGTGTTTCGCTACGATACTTGATTTGGAACATCAACGAACACCACTAACCACTCGGTGTGTTGCAAATTTCTGAAAACGAACGTTTAGGGTTGTTTTAAGGACAGGTTTGTGAATGCCTGTAGCCAGCCATTGTGAATCCGGCAGGGGTGATTCAAAATGAGCCAAATACCCGAGACAGGACCAATAGTCAAGATTTCGGTGTCAACCACTCTATTTCATCCTAGACAAACCAGAAAGGGGGCTCAATGTTCAAAATACCAGAATCGTCCTCCACTGACATATGTACTAGTTACCCCACATTAGCTCAACACACTAAATACTCTAACTTACGGCTAAATTGGGAACCGATCTCTCTTATCTGATTAACTTTCTGTTATGGAGCCAATATAACAATATGCATCTACACAGCGACTCAACTTTCGTAAAAGTTGTTCAGGAAACCTAAACCCGATGCTAAACCTTAAAATTTACTTCAATATGGTGCTTTCGCCAATCACCGCAGTCAGTCTCTCGCATGACTCATGAGCTGTGGGAAATATTCTCTCTTCCTCGTCGGTTTGAATAAGCGGTGTGACTCTAGAGCCGTTTAGGTCCTGGCTGTGGCCCCTATAGGTACTGCCTGTGGCCCCTATAGGTACTGCCTGTAGACCCTATAGGTCCTGCCTGTGGCCCTAATAGGTCCTGCAGGTACCATTGGTCCCGCCTGTGGCCCCTATAGGCACTGCCTTTGGCCCCTATAATGGATTGAATTTTATATAGGGCTTTTCTTGACACTCAATGACACTTTATAGTAAAGGGGGGACCTCACTAATTACCACCAGTGCGTAGCACCCGCTAGGGTGATGCACGGCAGCCAATCTGTGCCAGAACGCTCACCACAAACCAGCTTAAGGTGGAGAATGAGGAAATTAATGAGTCAGCCAATTATTCAGGAGGATGATTAGGGGGCCAGATTGAATGAGCCTGGTTGGACCAGGACACCGGGGAAACCCCTATTCTTTGTGATAATTGCCCTGGGATCTTTTATGACCTCAGTCATTCAGGACCTCAGTTTTACGTCTCCTCCGATGGACGGCGCCTTTCACAGCAGTGTCCCCATCCCTGCACTGGGGCATCGGGATTGATGTTAAAGCCAGAGGGAAGAGGTTCCGAGATAAGACGAGATCGGGCGTTTCCATGGTGGTAAAGCCGTAGACCCTATAGGTCCTGTAGGTCCTATAGGTCCTGTGGCCAGTATAGGTCCTGCCTGTGGCCCCTATAGGTTCTGCCTGTGGCCCCTATAGGTACGGCCTGTAGGCCCTATAGGTCCTGCCTGTGACCCCTTTAGGTCTTGCCTGTGGCCCCTATAGATACTGCTTATAGGCCCTATAGGTCGTGTATGCCCTATAGGTCATGTGGCCTGGGGATGGAGGACAGCCAAAGAGTTTGCAGACGAGACCAACGAGCGAAACACGGAAAACTGCTTGGTGTGAATCAAACCCGTCTTGTACAAATGGAGGACGGGAAACACAAGCGTTTTCGTGGTCTTAAATTTTACCATCTGATCCTAACCCCTCCTGTGCATTATCAGTGGGGTCAGTCTGAGTTAATAAACCACACACGTCAAACGGCCTGCAGAAGCAGCAACGTTTTTCCTTTTTTAAGTTTAAACCGAACAACGCATAGTGTTAGACTGACGCCAGAGAGGAAAGGGAAGGGAGGATAGAGACCAAGTATCCCTGTCTACTCCAGCACACCGACGTCTACTCCAGCGCCACGGATGGCGACAGTCGCACCAGGTTGTGTATTTGCTGATACCTCGTTGGTCCTCACAGGTTCTCTGGCTCTTGACCCATCACTGTCTCACCATGCTCTTCCGACTGGCACCTTCCACGCATGGTACTCGCATCCACTCTCCCTCCACCTGGCCGTTGCTTTCTTTCTTCCTAGATCTCCATCGCCACACATGTATGTTTATTTGTTCTTGTTCCTATCACCTTCCCCGTTCCTTTTATCTGCAAGTGACTTCAGTTTGGGAGCAGCTCCACGAGGTGACAGTAAGAGGTGCCTGGTGCTGGATGCTAGTTGTCCCCCCGCCAGCCCTCTTAGTCTGTCACCCCCTCTACACGGTCACGCACGTGAGGACAGAGAGCACACTCCAGGCCAAAGGAAAGGGTCGTTCAGACTCACAAGGCAAGACACACGAGTGACGAGTTGAGAGTCGCGAGTAAAAGTGGTGAAAGAAAAGGTTCAAAATAAAACAAAACGGAAGTGCCAGACCCTGTCGATCACCAATCCTTTTTAATCAAACAGTACAGCAGGATCTGGTAGTCGAGAATCAATGTCACTTTTGTGATGACAATTCAGCCACACTGACAATGTTTGACACACAACTGGCAGCACCCGCTGGGGGGGGGGGGGGGGGGGGGCATAGTGCAATGGAGACGGATCCTCAAAACCCACAAGGGAATGACAAAATCCCATCCACAATTCACTCAAAGAGTGTCTAGAATATGGTATTTCGATATTTCTAATCAGCATGTAGTCAAACTGGCGCCTTGTTTTATGTATTATGTCTCTATATGTGCTGACTGATATGCATGCCTTGAGATACGTTTGTTGCTAAAGGACAAAGTCTGCCCTTTATACATTGCACACTTGCCATTTAAGTCACCTATACTGTCCCCACCATTTAAACCCTGAGTCTCCTGTACTGTCCCAATACTATATAAACCCTTAGTCGCCCATACTTTCCCTACCCTTGAAACCTATGTCTTCTAAACAAAGGATTTTCATGTGTCTCATTTTAAATCCATACCATGCACCTCTGTAATAATGGTGTTTCTGACTTGGGTCCTTGTGGACAGCTCCTCTGCTGTACAGGGATATGTCTCTTTTTATGACGTTCTTCAGAGAAGAATGTCATAAAAAGAGCCACCCTCAAAGCGTTTAATCTTCCATTGTGAAGCGGGCAAAACGCAAACATGAGACAAACATGTAATTACCAGTAACATACTAATCAGGATTCAATCCGATAAATCTCCACCCACATTTGGCTGTTGAGTCATAAACTTTTGAAATCGTTGCTATTTGTCAGTTCAGGCCCTCAAGATTTGTCCTAGTCAAGTGGGGTTTCCTTTTCTTCTAGATTGTTATGACATGTCACATCATACAATAAGAAACACATACACACACACACACACATGGTAATTGTGGCAAACCTGAAACACAAAGACCACATCTCAACATGTTTTAAATCAGCTGTGTTTCTCTTGTTACTCAGGTATGTGGCTCATGGACCCGCCCAGATACACACTTTGCAATGCTGTCCCTGTACCCCATTCCTCCGCAACATATGTCTGGACTGTTCTGCCTTACATTGATCGCCCGGTCAATCAGCCAATCAATAAACTGATTCCTGTGCTCACTGCCTTCGGCTGATGGATGATTATCGATATTTTATCATTTTTTGTAGCACTCTACAATAACTGCAACTTTTAAGCATTAATAATGAAGTATTAAAAATTGAACTCATTGGGGAATCCCCCTTTATAAATCATCGCTCCTCCATGAAAAATCATTTGTAAGCAATTTGTCATAGCTTATAAACTATTATTAAGTTGATGAGTAAATGGTATACAATAAATACAATATCATTTATATAGCGTACATTGAACATTTATAAACTATTCACAACATGCAAATAACGTTTTCCAAACACTTTCTAACTACCTGATCAATCAGCCTCTGCATGTTGTTGATTCATGCTAAGTAAGGTTGGTCCTCACTTTATATAAGCGCACACAAAAGACTTACAAAATACACATGTAACTTTCTAAACTTATCATGATTTGCAGCTTTATAAAGTGTTTGTAAAAAAAAAACACTTTATAAATGATCTCATAATACATTACTGAATTATCTTATTAATGATTTATGGCTGATTATGAATAGCTTATTGATGGATATCCATGTATGGAGGAGCCACGGGCTGGCTCTGACCCGAGCTGGACCACGAACACACGCCTCAATTAATGGAAAGTTCTCCATTTACTTCTGCTTTACTACTGCTTCAAAGTGACAGTTATTCTAAAGTGAAACGATATCTTTTTGTACCTTTTTGATTTAGTTTTGTTGTTTTTTCTAATGAAGATGCTGTTTGTATCGATATAATTGTAGGTATTTCAGGTCAAACGGAATTGGTCATTGTAATGTATAACTCCCTACATTCTCCTGCATCTTTAAATGCAGACGTGCAGTTACATTACATTTTGATGAACTTAGCTGTACAAGTAAATGATAAATCAGCAAAGGGTGGCTGCCCAATAAGTCCTAAACAATTGGAAGATGAGTAGTCGTACATTAATCCCTACAAGAAAACGTATTCTTATCTCATTACTCATTTTATTTGCATTTCTAACAATGTGCGTCCATATAGGGAACAAAATATCAGGGTTTTAAGGGTAACTTGAACAATGTTAAAGCCGGGAACTTTACCCTTAGATTCGACTTTATGGCCATGGAAGCTGATATCTGAGAGAGAGAGAGAGAGAGAGAGAGAGAGAGAGAGAGAGAGAGAGATGAGAGAGATGAAGAGAGAGAGAGAGAGAGAGAGAGAGAGAGAGAGAGAGAGAGAGAGAGAGAGAGAGAGATGTTATAAGGTTTTTCACAGCTGCAAGGTCACAGTTTAATTGAGCCTGCACAGGCACACAACTCACTTTCCTTCTCTTTGTCTGTTTGTCTCTGTCTCCCACTCTCGCTCTCAGCTACAGCACATGGTCATATATTACAGCTACAGCCGATAGAGATAAAGGCTGATAGGGGAGAAGGATAGTGAGAGTTGGTTGAGAGAAAGAGAGAGGAAAGTCTGATAGTAGGGAGATAGGGGAGTTGGTAGAGAAAAAGAGAGATTGGGGAGTTACTTGAGAGAAAGGGAGTTTAGTGAGAGTTAATAGAGAGGGCGGGAGATTGGGGAGTTAGTAGAGAGAGAGAGAGATAGGGGAGTTAGTAGAGAGAGAGCAAGACAGGGGAGTTAGTAGAGAGAAAGGGAGATAGGGGAGTAAGTAGAGAGAGAGGGAGATTGGGGAGATAGTAGAGAGAGATAGGTGAGTTAGTAGAGAGAGAGGAAGATAGGGGAGTGTTAGTAGAGAGAAAGGGAGATAGGGGAGGTAGTAGAGACAGAGGGAGGTATGGGAGTTAGTAGAGGAGCATCTATCACCCCTGGAGTGTACAGAGTCCGAGTGTGTGTGTGTGTGGGGGGGGGGGGGGGTGTTTGGGTCGCAGCGAAATTGTTGTTTCTGTGTGTGTGTGTGTGTGCATGTGTGTTTGTGCGTGTGTGTGTGTGTGTGTGTGTGTGTGTGTGTGTTGGGGGCAAGCGAGATTGAGAAACTATCACAACACCTCGAGATGGATTACAGAGCTTAGGAAAGAAGGACAAGAGAGAAAAGAGAGACACTTTGACAGGGTTGAGGACACAGGCCAGGGTAAATATAGGGCAGGTGAAAAAGTTGTATACTTTAGTGTATTACAAGTATTATTCAATTATACAAAAGTTAGTACAAGTATACCTTTGCTTTTTGTTCTTACAATAGATGTCATTAAATTGAACTTTAACATACTTAAAAATAAGTATAGGCCTACTAATTTGCAATACTTAAAGTGGTATTACATCGTACTTTTAAAAAGTATGCTTTATTGTAAGTGTATTTTAAATTGTACCTAAGTGTGCTTAAAAATGTATACTAAATTGCAAATACTTAAAGTGGTAATGTACTTTACTTATAAAAAGTGTACTTTATTGTAAGTGTATTGTAATTTATACCCAAGTGTACTTCTGAAAAGTAGCCTACACTTATTTCCAAGTCTTTTGGAATTCACTGTTAAATACTTTATTAAAGTGTACTTTAATATTACCTGATATATACTGTATATATTTTACTTCTGTAAAGTTCACTTTAATTTAAGTTCATTTTAATTAGTATTTCAGTGTACTTAGCAAAAGTATACTAAGTTGCAAATACTTAGTGGTAATTAAGTGTACTTCCGAAAAGTACACTTAGTTTCAAGTCCTTTGTAATACACTATTAAAATGCTTTATCAAAGTGTACTTTAATTTCACTTCATTAGAAGTGTAATTACGTGTACTTCCATAAAGTTCACTTTAATGCAAATTAATTTTAAGCTGTATTTCAGTGTACTTAGAAAAAGTATAATCATGCCCCTTTTCCACTGCCAAAATAGTCCAGACTCTACTCCGTGCGGTTATGGCGTATTTCCACTAGCACGGCTCGGCTCGGTACGGCTCGGCGCGCTATTTGCGTGTTTCCACTAGCACGCAGTACATGCAACTGGGTACATTTTTGGTATCACCTCAGCCCTGGTTCCAAGCGAGCCGAAGCGTTACTAAAACGTGACGTCAGCCGACTGCCTTCCACTGATTGGCCGATGAGTGTCGTCACTGGAAGCGTCATAACCGCGCGACGACCGCGACATACTGGGCGTCATACTGCTGTATGGCTTCCCAAACTCTCCGGTACTTCTGTCTCGCGGCCCGGAGTCTTCTCTGGCTCTCTTCTCTCGCCTTCTGTGCGACAAAATGCCACAGGGTGAGCAGCAACACGATCGCCTCCATGTCCTCCATGCTGTCCTCCTCTGATGTTGTTGTTGTTGTTGTGCTGGTCTTCCGGATTTGTACGTTGCTCGGCGCCGTGTAAATGACGTCACAGCGGTTTCGCGCAGCCGTGTAATGACGACTCCGCCCACGTCGAGGAGGCACCAGTTGTAATGGAAACACAACCAAACCGAGCCGAGCCGTGCCGAGCCGTATCGAGCCGAGCCGTGCTAGTGGAAATGCGCCATTAGTGCAGCCCTACACTACACGGCACGGTACCAGTAAATTTTCGCTTTTCCACACAAAACCGTGGCCTGGAACTGGGCGGAGTCGGAGGGCGGAGTCGGAGGTGTTCCGCGTTGATCCGTCCAGGCCCCTCTGTACGCGATCCTCGGACACCACGCACAGAAAGGTCTGAACCTCGCTCATCGACCAAGGGTTGGTTCTTCTTCTCATATCTTCCATTTTTCTTATCGTTTTGTCGTTGTTGCTCTCGCAGTTGTGTTTTCATACATGACGGGTGAATGTTTAAAGACCCCCGCGCTTCGTCGCACATATGACGTTATTTCATCTAACCAATCAGTGGACAGCACTGTTCACGTGACATTTAGGCCCCCGACTTGTACCGGCTAGACCTACCTCTGAAACAGGTACGAACAGGTACTGAAAACCGTAACGGGTCCCGCCTCCAATCCGCAGTGGAAAAGCTCTCAAATCAGGGTAGAGTCGTGCAGAGCCGTGTCGTACCGTTGCGAAAACGCGCAGTGGAAAAGGGGCATAAGTTGCAAAAACGTATAGTTGTCATCATATATACACCTCAATCGGAATGCAATTCTCTGATCGGAATAGAATTCCATGCGGAATAGAAGAGATGGTGTAGAGTAGACCAGTATAGTCGACATGTTATTCCGATTGGTTTGGGGTGGGTGCGGCTACTTTTTAACTTAGAGAGATGCCGTCAGCAGCTGCAGTAGTTCGCAATTGGTCCGTTGATGCTTTTACTTGTTACTCCGCAAGTAGTCCGATAATTTATCAACCCCAGCGCAAATGGGCATTGTAAAAAGACACACTGTGTGTAGATATTTTTTCGTTTTGGCAAGTAGCCGTGTAATAAGCGGAATAATCTATAGAATGTCGCCGGTCAAGCTTGTGTCTATCACAACAGCTGTGATCCACTCTAGCCGAGGCTGGAGCGTGCGACGTGACCATGTGTGATTGCGCTCCCCAACAGCCGAGTGGAGCCATCCCATGTGAAAATATATTATACTTCAACTTCTACACTTTTATATCACCAGTGTGTTTAAAACATACTTAAAAAGGCATTACAGTTCAATTGATAGTAATATAGTATAGTATACTGTATATACGTATAGGTCTATTTTAAACACAGTCTTAAAATTATTTTTTAAAGTGTACTTTCGTTTAACTTCGTTAGAAGTTAAGTATTTAAGTATACTTGTATAAAGTTCACTTTATTGTAAGTGTGTTGTAAATGGTATGTAATTGTACTTGGAAAAAGTATACTAAATTGAAAATACTTACAAAGGTCATTTTGCGTACTTATGAAAAGTATACTTATTTTAAAGTTATTTTCGAATACAATATTAAAATACTTATGAAAGTGTACTTTCATTTCACTTCATTAGATGTGTATTTAAGTATACTCAAATAAAGTTCAATCTTCATTCTAAGATGTATATCAGTGTGCTTAGAAAAGTATACCAAATTGCAAAAACTTATAGTGGTAATTTAGTGTACATATGAAATTCTTTTAGCTGAAGTGTATTGTAGTAAACTTACGTACTCTATGCCAGTTTTTAGTTGTACTTTAGTTCACTTCAAATCCATGTGCATCTTAATTACTTAGTAGTAGTAGTGTCTTAGACGTATAATAAGTGTACTTTAATTGCCCCACTGCGAATTATATAGATTTGGACTGTCATCATGCATTAATGCACATAGACTTGCTTTACAGAAGGATATCCCTTTATGTACAGTATGTCAGGTTCAGAACAGTTCCTAAAACAAGTTGGTACATCCTAATCTTTAATAACAGGTATTGTGTACTTTACATGTCAATCAAATCCTTATTTTAAAATAAAGTATCAAGTACCACAATTTATCACAGTCAATCTTTAACCCTTTTAATAACAAATATCTGCCCTGGTTGGCAGTTTTCTGGAAAGTTTGAGGCCTTCCTTGATGCAGAGTCAAATCAGTCTCGTTCAATGTTGTTTTGTAGAGTAATAACATATACCTTCCCCCTTGACTTAATCATGTCACATTTGCCTGTCAATGACTCTGGATGAAAGGCATGCATGTTGTTGCACTGAGACACTTTGAACATAAAGCTTGATGCAATATTAAGTGTTGGGTCTCTGCACAGCTTCTTTCCGGACTTCAGAAGCTCCTTGACCAAAACACAGTGTATTGCACCAGAAACTACCAAGCTCAGAAATCTGACATGTTACCCATTCTGCAACTCTCCAACTGAGTTGTTTATCTTCTGTAGGTGGTTGTTGGTGTCAGAGTGATACAGTATTCCATTCACAACGAAACTGTTGTAGTAGCAAGCTTGTCTTACCCTGACACCTAGTAGGTCATCTATTGCAAGCATGTGTAACACCGAAACACCTGTCTGTACTGATTTTCCAAAAACCCTGACATGGTCACTGATTTGAACAGATTTCTCAATTGAACACTTGCTGCCCTGTAGTTCAGAGAAAAGAAATGTCAGATTATCATTAGCATTTTTCATTACACTAGCTCCTTTCTTTGTGAGACTCCTCCCTCTAAGGTACCTTTGCATTATTTGAACAGGGACATGAGTGAATCCATTGAAATACTTCAACAGGGTACCATTAAAAGATTCAAAGGAAAATGTTGATGTGGCCCACAGAGGTCCCCAGTTCCTTACACTGGCAGCAATGTGTGTCATTAGATGCGCATTAAATGAAGCATTAGCTGTGCCGTACAACCCCTCAAATTCTTTGTTTTTTTTCAAAGCCTGCTCGGCTATCGCCACATAGCCCTCTCTCACGCATTTGCATGGTTAGTAGAATCCAGCTACAGAGTATACAGCTGTTTAGTAACACTGAGACATACACTATGCTGGTATTCAGGAACAAAGCCTTGGACCATTTGAAATTTGTCCAAATTCATAAGTTGACCTGGTCCTTTCACTCCCATGACAGGCTGCTTAGGGGTTGCCTTTATGGCATCGTCAAAATGCTCCACCTTATTACGAAGACTTGGCTCATGACTAACATATGGATAAGGTCCCCCACCTCTTTGGTAACAGAAGTCACAACCATAAATCCCATTAAACTGCTTGGTGTTTCGGAGAAGTGGCCTGGCAACTGAATCGGAACTACATATAAGGGCATGCACCTTTGAAGTGCAACCTTCTGCCCAGGTAATGCCATGAGTTGGAAGTTCCTCAAGTTCTTTTACAAATGGGGTAAGGAGAGTCTGGATGTTGGGCTTGCTCTCTCCAAACCAAAGGCAAGGAACACAGATGTTGCTCTTCCGGTCTGCAGGCTGTAGCTCAATGATCTGGCACTGAATAGGCCATATTTGACACTTCAAGCTTTTAAATACAGGGATCCCATCACAGTTCCAGAGGAGACTGATGTCATCCTCACCAATTTCACCACTGTCTTTGAGCTTCCTATACTCAACTCCACATTGTGTATCACAGATAAAACCTGGAGTTGATGTATGGTGTGAGATATGGCTATTCATATTTTTAGAATCTCTTATCTGCGAGGATAAACTGCCAACCCGATAATATGAACCTGTTGTTAGGCTAATGTTTACATCAAATGCTGGTTAACACAGAGGACACTGTGCCAAACAACATTCCTTTGTTCCAATGTAGTTAGAACAGTGATGGCACTAAAAATGGGGCTCATACTCTCCATATTGACCATATGAATATGGAAAAGATACAAGGTTGCTGGCATAAGTCCTGGAAAATGTTCATTAAATAGCTGCAGAAGATGGTCCAAAGAAATGCCGGTCAGGTTATGCCTCAGGACATACGACATTAGCAGGACTAGACTTTGACCATTGGTGATAGGTACTCCAGGGTACAAAAGGTCATCTCCATAGGAGATCTAGATCAAGAATCATATAGTGTACTTGACAAAACATTCTCAATAGTCCATATTTAAGTTGGTCATATATAAGATTTATATTTTAGATTTATTTATTGTCATTGTTTTATGTAAAAATGTCCTGCATCAACCACACAAACAGTAATGATGCTCCTAGCTGGACTACATTTAATGAAAGGACAGTACAAATAAATTGAATATTGTTGGATATTTACTAAATATAATGATTAAAAGAAACATGAAAAATCCTTGTGTTCATTAGTGTTGTGCCCTTGGGTGCCCCTTAGGTGCCGTATGCTGGTGCCTATGACTTCAACTAAACCTTTTCCAGACTTTTCCTAGAGTTGAGTATTAAGTCTCTCACATGTGCTTTGATGGGTTTTGTTTAGTTTTCATCATTTAACTCACTCAATTTACTGATATGTTAGGTTTTTAGATTGCTTTATTTTAGATGACTTGTGGGAAAAGTTCACTTTGGGTCCTCCAAAATAATATATCAATGTTGTTTAGGTCCTAACATCAGACCATTTAAAATCCTGTCTTCTCATTTTGCCACTATGATCAAGATCTGCTTGAAATTGTAGGATCATCGCCTTGCTGCACGACTCATTTGACATTGCTTAACATCACAGAAGCAGGTCCTTTAAGATCTCCATAGAATTTTAAGTAAATCCTAGAATACATTTGTGGAGGGGGGCGACGTCTGCCGGTAGGGGGAGTAGGGAGCACCGGGTCTGCTGGGGCGATTGGGTCTGATTGCGGACAGGTGTCCGCAATCAGACCCAATCAGGAAGAGTGTATTTATGTGTCTGCTTTGCCTTTCAGTAGGAGAGAAGGAACCAGGGAGTGTGAGCGCTTCCCGAACCGGCGGAAGCGCAGCAAACCGGCAGAGAGCCGGCGAACGAGCATTGGACCCTTGTTATTGGAAACGACTTTATTGATTGTTTGGACCGTTCGGTTGTTCGCTTTTCTCCCAAATAAAGCGAACCAAAACAGAACGCCAACCCTGTCTCCGCCCACTCCTTTTGGACCCGTTACAGTGGAGCCCAATGTGGGGCGAGTGAGGCCATGGAGCAGACACCGTTGGGAGCAATACTCGGGCATCTCGCGCAGATGTCCGACCGGCAGGCGCAGGTACAGCAGGCGCAGAACGAGGCGCTCCTGGAGCTGGGTCAGTCTCTGACTGCCAATCGGGCGGTCCTGCAGGAGCTCCTCGACTCCGGCGACCGCGGATGGGGACCCAGCGCGTCAGGGCCGGTGGGAGCCATCCACGTCCCCAAGATGGGGGACAGCGACGACGCGGAGTCCTTCCTGGAGACGTTCCGGGGGGTGGCCGAGGTCTCCGGGTGGCCACGCCGGAAGTGGGCTCACCGCCTCCTGCCGCTCCTGACGGGCGAGGCCCAGCTCGCGGCGCATAGTCTGCCGGCAGGGGCCCAGCGGGACTACGAGGCCGTGGACAAGGCCATCCGGGACCGGCTGGGCCTGAACCCGGAAGAACACCGCCGCCGGTTCCGGGCCCTCGCCTTCACGGACGGCGATCGTCCATTCACCTACGCCCAGCAGCTGCGGGACCAGGCGAGGAGGTGGCTGGGCCCGGAGAGGAACAGCCCCGAGGAGATCGTGGAGCAGGTGGCCCTGGAGAGGTTCGTCGAGGGGCTTCCAGCCAGAACGTCGACCTGGGTCCGGTACCACCGGCCCGAGAGCCTCTCGGCGGCCGTCGAGATCGCGGAAGATCGCGGAGGGCCACCTGATTCCCCCCTCGACGGACAGACGACCGCCGCCACCAGTCCCGAGCCCGCGGACCGGTGCAGCGGCCCTGCGGGGGAACAGACCCACCCCGCTACCTAGAGCGAGGTGGGGGGGGGGGGCCCTCTCCTGGAGCAGGCACATGGATCACCTTCCCCCCCCATCCCGCAGACGGGTGCTCAGACGGCAAGGGAGGGGTGTTGGCGGTGCGGACGACCGGGTCACCTTCGGAGGGACTGCCCGATGATGGAGGTGGGCCAGGTCGTCCGCGTCGCCGGTGCGCCGATCCCTCCCTACGGTCCCGGCGAGGCGTACCGTATCCCGGTGAGGATACAACGGGGTACGCACCAGGCACTGTTGGATTCCGGCTGTATGCAGACCATGATCCATCAGCGCCTGGTGCGGTCCGAGGCATTGGTTGAGGCGTCGAGCGTTTCGGTGAGGTGTATCCACGGGGATGTCCACACGTATCCCTTGGTCCCTATCGAAATTCGTTATGGGGGGAAAACGCATAGAGTCAAGGCGGCGGTTAGTCCGAGTCTCACGTACCCCCTGATTCTAGGGATAGATTGGGCTGGGTTTCCGTGGGCAGTTAGCGAGACTGTGGGGGTACGGGCACGACAGTTAGGGACATGTAAGTCATGTGCTGTGTTCTGTGCCGATGCGAGGGTGTCCGACGCTGGTCAGGGATCGGGGGAGGAGGCGGGAGGTTCTCAACCCGAGGTCCAAGCGCCGACATTCCCACCGGTAGACGATTTCCCCCTTGAGCAGACTCGTGACGCTACTCTACGCTCCGCCTTCGACCAAGTGATAGCTATTGATGGTCTTCGGGTACAGCCAGACGCAGTGCTGACTTACCCACACTTTGTGGTGATTAGGGACAGACTCTATCGGGTGGGTCGTGACACCCAGAGTGAGGAGGTGATTACCCAGTTGCTGGTACCCAGGAGCCGCCGGGAAATGATTTTCCAGGCGGCGCATTACAACCCAATGGCGGGCCATCTGGGGTACGATAAAACACTGAACCGGATAATGGCTCGATTACTACTGAACCGGGATAATGGCTCGGTTCTATTGGCCGGGGATTCGGGCAGAAAGTGCGCAGGTGGTGTGCCTCCTGCCCCGAGTGCCAGTTGGTGAATCCCCCGGCCATCCCCAGGACTCCCTTGCGGCCCCTTCCCCTGGTGGAGGTCCCATTCGATCGCGTGGGTATGGACATTATCGGGCAATTAGAAAATGATTCCGCACAAGGGTATCGATTTGTGTTAGTCGTGATCGACTACGCAACCCGATACCCGGAAGCAATTCCGTTGCGCAACATCTCCGCGAGGAGTGTTGCGCAGGCGTTGTTTCACGTCATATCGCGTGTGGGAATCCCAAAGGAGATTCTCACTGACCAGGGCACCAATTTCATGTCACGCACGATTAAGGAGCTTTACGGGTTACTGAAGGTCAAGGCCATCCGCACAAGCGTCTATCACCCAGCCACAGACGGCTTGTGTGAGAGGTTTAACCGGACGTTAAAGTCCATGATCCGGAAGTTTGTTCAGGAGGATGCTCGAAATTGGCATCAATGGCTAGACCCTCTGTTGTTTGCGGTGCGGGAAGTGCCCCAGGCTTCCACAGGGTTTTCCCCGTTTGAATTGCTCTATGGGCGCAGACCCAGGGGCGTCCCGGACCTCATTAAAGAAACCTGGGAGGAGGGGTCCAGCAACAGCAAAAACGAAATTCAATACGTCCTCGACCTGCGCGCAAAGCTCCACTCACTCGGGGTAATTTCACGTGAGCATTTGCGCCAAGCCCAGGAGAATCAGAAACGCCTGTACGACAGAGGGACTAGATTACGCGATCTCACACCGGGGGACAAGGTCCTCGTTCTGTTGCCCACCTCTAACACCAAATTACTTGCGAAGTGGCAAGGTCCCTTTGTGGTCACACGGCGAGTCGGGGACGTGGATTACGAGGTAGTGCAGTCGGACAGGGGGGACACCCGGCAGATCTACCACATCAACCTCCTGAAAAGGTGGAATGATGTGGTCCCGGTCGCGTTCGCCACGACGCTACCGGAGGGAGAGGAGTTTGGACCGGAAGTCCCTGCCCCGGGGCCCATCCCTCCGGTCGGTCGAGGAGAGGATCTGTCAGGGAGTCAGGCGGCGGACGTGGTTGCTTTACAGCTCCAGTTCGCCGACGTCTTTTCGCCCCTGCCCGGTCGCACCCCGTTAATATCTCACGACATCGAGACGCAACCGGGGTTAACGGTGCGGACACGCCCCTACAGGCTGCCCGTACACAAGCAAGACGTGATACGGCGCGAATTGGCAGCAATGTTAGAGTTGGGCGTCGTCGAGGAGTCCCACAGTGACTGGTGCAGCCCCGTCGTGCTTGTGGGGAAGCCGGACGGGTCTGTCCGGTTCTGTGTGGATTACCGTAGGGTGAACGCGGTGTCCAAGTTCGACGCCTACCCGATGCCTCGGATCGACGAGCTTGTGGACCGGCTTGGCATGGCTACCTACTATACGACTCTGGACTGCACCAAGGGCTACTGGCAGATTCCGTTGTCTCCAGCAGCCCGAGAGAAAACGGCGTTCTCCACTCCGCTTGGTCTGTACCAATTCAAGGTACTTCCGTTCGGGTTGTTCGGGGCCCCGGCCACATTTCAGCGGCTGATGGACCGGGTGCTACGGCCCCATGCCGCGTATGCTGCTGCCTACATTGACGACATCGTCATCTATAGTAGTACGTGGGAGCAGCATATGCGGCGGGTGGCGGCCATCCTTCAGTCGCTGAGGCGGGCGGGGCTCACGGCCAACCCGAAGAAGTGCGTGATCGGGCGGAGGGAGATCCAGTATCTGGGGTTCCACCTGGGGGGGGAAGGTCAGGCCGCAGGTCGGTAAGACCGCGGCGGTCGCTGCCGCCCCTTGCCCCAGGACCAAGAAGGAGGTGAGGCGGTTCCTGGGGCTGGCGGGGTACTATCGGCAGTTTGTCCCGAACTTCGCCGACCTGGCCAGCCCCTTGACCGACCTCACCCGGAAGAGGGCCCCAGATACGGTCCAGTGGTCGGAGCCATGTCAGGTGTCGTTTGATGCGATTAAAACAGCCCTCTGCGGGGAAGCCGTCCTGTGTGCTCCTAATTTTGCTCTCCCTTTCTCCGTGCAGACAGACGCGTCGGACAGGGGGTTGGGCGCGGTCCTGACCCAGCAGGTAGGGGGGACCGACCGTCCGGTGCTGTACCTGAGCCGCAAGCTGTCGGACCGCGAGGGGGCAGTAAAGCACCGTTGAGAAGGAGTGTCTCGCCATCCGGTGGGCGATCGGCGCCCTCCGCTACTACCTGCTGGGTCGCCAGTTCACCCTCTACTCCGACCACGTCCCCCTCCAGTGGCTCCATCGGATGAAGGATGCCAACGCGAGGATCATCCGCTGGTACCTCGCGTTGCAGCCCTTCCACTTCCGGGTGGCCCACAGGCCGGGGGCGCAGATGGTCGTGGCAGATTTCCTCTCCCGTTCAGGGGGGGGGAGTAGGCTTACGGCCGGATGGGTCCCCGGCCTGTGTCGGGCGGTGGGGGTATGTGGAGGGGGGCGGCGTCTGCCGGTAGGGGGAGTAGGGAGCACCGGGTCTGCTGGGGCGATTGGGTCTGATTGCGGACAGGTGTCCGCAATCAGACCCAATCAGGAAGAGTGTATTTATGTGTCTGCTTTGCTTTTCAGTAGGAGAGAAGGAACCAGAGAGCGTGAGCGCTTTCCGAACCGGCGGAAGCGCAGCAAACCGGCAGAGAGCCGGCGAACGAGCGTTGGACCCTTGTTATTGGAAACGACTTTATTGATTGTTTGGACCGTTCGGTTGTTCGCTTTTCTCCCAAATAAAGCAAACCAAAACAGAACGCCAACCCTGTCTCCGCCCTCTCCTTTTGGACCCGTTACAACATTGATTTTTCTTCATAATGGCGAGGTCACCAGTACCAGTCAATAAAACAGCTCTCAAAATCACCTCAAAATCACATCATCATACATAATGATAGTGATGGTGTTATAAAAGTGGATGACAATGCCATGTGAATCAGTCACATACGTTATGTTCCAAACTATCAAATTTGGATTGTTGGGATTGGCTAGTAGTCCAATATGGTCTGGACCAAACTGTATTTTTCTGCAAAAACAATATGTTTTAAGGTTTCTTATTCACATTCATTAAAAGAGAAAGGAGAACAAAAGTGTTCCAAATTCCATTAGCTTGATTATTTTTCATGAGAACTTGAGACTGTAAATATACAGCTTTCTGTTTTGAAAAATAAATGTGTACATTATTTACACATTACGTTGATTCTTTTTGAAGCCTAAGAGAAGCACACGCCCCTCTGACAGAAAAATTAAACATTCAGTGAGAAAGTGGTCTTTACAATGTAGAGATTTTTTTTATCTTATTAACAAACCTTTAAGAGAAGGCTTCTTGTAATCTCAAAAATCTTAACTGTAATTATAATCTCACACATGTGATGAATTTGGCCTTGGTCTCTTGGACCCCTGTCCCTGCGTGGTTTGGTATCCTCCTATACCCACTGCAGCATCTCCAGCAGCTGACACATTCTGAAGTTGGAATGAAGTGTGTAGCAAGTTAGTCACTGAACATAAAGCATGTACTATGAATGGAATTGTTCCATGTACTCAGGTAGGGTACCCAGGGTGATGGATTTGGGCTTGGTCTCTCTTCCCCCTGTCCCTGCGTGGTTTGGTGTCCTCCTATACCTACGGCAGCATCTCCAGCAGCTGACTCATTCTGAAGTTGGTATAAAGTGTGTAGCAAGTTAGTCCCTGAACATAAAGCATGTTTATTTTTTTATTTTGTTATTTAACCAGGCAGATCATTAAGAACAAGTTCTCATTTACATTGATGGCCTGACAAAAAGCACAAGCTCTTGGGGGGGAAGGGAAAAGGGACAGTGAGAAAGGATGGGTTAGAGAGGCAACAGCACACAAACACAGCTGTACAGACCATAGGCGTCGATTACGGGGGGGACATGTCCCCCCCACTATTTAATATACAAATTTTGTCCCCCCCACTTTTAAAAATGCGACCGAAAAAACCCCAAAAAAAAACCCCACATACTCAACCGAAATCGTCGAGTCTAAAAATCATGCGATAGGCGCGCACGAAGACATCCTCACAGCATGCACAACAGCGGGCTGTGAGTGGAGCAAATGAGGGGGCGGGATTCTGATCATCAGTATCTCTTGACAGCGTCCTCGGTTGCTAAGCGACGCCAACGTCTTTGACGGACTATTTCTCTGCTGATCAACACTACGAATGCTGGTAACGAATAAATTGTAAAAAGACACACCGTGTGAAGTATATTTTTCGTTTTGGCACGTAGCCGTGTAATAAACGGGATAATGTACAGAACGTCGCCGGTCATTATCGAAATTAAGCCCCTTCAGTGGGAAGCAAGACACCTCCGCTGCGCGTTAGGGTCCTGTTCGCCCTGTCGGGGCTTATTTTAACCGTGTTCGGTTGCAAAGCGTCGTCATCGACTTCGGCGAACTATTTCTCTGCTGATCAACGCTACGGATGATTAACAAAATACCTTAGAAAAGTACACACTTTTGTGAAGTTATTTTTTAAACTAAAATGTACACCACGGGATGCATCCTGCAGACCACTGCCACATAAATAAAGGTAAGACACAAATATTTATTGCCTAAGATTTGCTGGTGCTGTGGGCGAGATCTTTTGTGTTTTTTATATTTCAAGTGGTCGGCTGTTTTAACTTGCAATTGAGGAGTCAGTCTCTTGTTGACACAAAGTGACTGTTGGTCATTCTTTACTTTGCTTGAATTCTGGAATAATTGTGGGGAGTGCATGTGTTTTGGGTCAGAATGCCTGAATAATGTGAATTGAGAACAGCCAGCTCATGATGTGGTGCAGCGTTCAGCTGTGCAACAAATTATTTTTTCTTTTTTCAATCTTGACGACTTTTGTAGTGCCTGTGTGTAGCCACACGTTTGGCCCTTTCTGAACTTAAAACACACAGTTAATTTCCTTTCCTAGCTCCTCTTGTTTATGTTGTTAGCTTAGCCATATCATGTCACGTTGTTTGTCAAACATTGGATAGGCCTACATGGAGCAGAACAATAGTGGGTCATATGTCCGATGCTTTTTGGAAAACGTTTTCTTCATAAAACCTGCCAGAGACAGATTTTGTATACATTTTATTCCTTAGTAATTAGGGTATGCCGTCTTTCAGAACCTTTCATTACCGGCGGCACTAAAGAGAGAAAAAAGAGTGCATCCTCATTGTACCCAGCACTTCTGAAAATGTAGGCTACTTCCGAATGCGTCTCTGTCCCCACCACATTTCAAACCAAACTGACGCCCATGGTACAGACAGAGGCAGATGGTGTATAGGGGCGATTTGGGCAGCGCACTACCAACCTGGAGAAAGGGGATTTTTTTTCTAACAAATTCTCATAGCAAAAGTAGTTTTCAGTGTTCTAGACATATTATCTGTCATTGTCCAATCAGAATCGTTAGATTCAAGTCGCATTTCAAATGGTCTGGCCTCTCTGGGCGAATTCATTGACGTGAAAAATCGCCCAAGAATTCTCCCATTGACTGTCATGTTAAAACTTTTTTTTTTTGAAAATGAGCCTTCAATGTATGTTCAATGGGGATTTGGGACTCGCCCTACCGTCCTTGCATCATACGTAACTGGGCAAAGAGCGCGAAGGGATATCTTCGATCAAGTCACCTCCTAATTTCAACATGGCTGCTGATGCGTGCAATTCCGTTGCATCTCCGAAAGAAGTTCCTTTTAGTCGACGATCCAATTCAGATAAATTAACACACTCAACCCTTTTAGAATCACATTCTCTCTCTCTCTCTCTCTCTCTCTCTCTCTCTCTCTCTCTCTCTCTCTCTCTCTCTCTCTCTCTCTCTCTCTCTCTCTCTCTCTCCCTACAGGGGTTTGGTTTACAAATTTTCATCCCCCCCACCCCCACCCCCCGAAAATAAAATTCACCAGCCGCCACTGTGTACAGACGTACAACAATGCAGCAACAGGGACCTGCAGGGTTAACATACAGTTACTCAGACATACAACAAGCATGAGCAAAGAACAGGATTACATAAATAAGGCAGAATGGCAATAATAAACGTATAACAAAATAACAATTGTGAAAAAACATACAAAAAAAAAGGGCGTAACGGGCGTACATATGAGACAGGAGACTGAGAGGAAGGTTAGATGGAGGGGAAGCAGTTGCAGGAATCTGTTAGAAGGTGTAAGATGGTTTCTTTCAAGGCCGGGATGGAAATAAATTTGACCAGTTTGAGGTGTTTTTGCAGTGCATTCCATTCAACGGCAACAGCTGACTGGAATGATGCAAGACCGGGTATGGATCTGGTTTTAGGGGTTGATAGCAGGATGTGGAGAGAGAACCAGATGTTATATGTGATAGGTAGATGATGCAGCAGGCGGGACAGGTAGGGGGGTGTCCGTTGATGGAGAGTCTTGTAGATGAGAGTGACCCAATATGACGATGAGTGTGAAGCGATGGCCAGCTTACCAGAGAGTAAAGACTGCAGTGGTTGGTGTTGAGGGAGGCATTTGTAGCAAAATGGATAGTAGAGTGATAGAGTGTGTCCAGTTTTGCAAGAGTGCCTTTGCATGCAGTTGACAGTATCACCGAACTGAAGTGTTGGGAGAATAGTCATTTTGATAAGTGTGAGTTTAGAAGAGGAAGTGAAGGCATGGCGGTGGCGGTAAAGGAAACTGAGTTTGACCCGCACCTTAGACTGTAACCGGGAGATGTGATGTGAAAAGCAGTGTAGTGTCTAACCAGATGCCCAAGTATTTGTAGATGGAGACTTGCTCCAGGATTGCTGCCTCACAGGTGGAGATGTTTAATGGAGTCGGAGAGGAACACCCTTCCGATGAAACCACATGGCTTTTATCTTAGATGTGTTGAGTGACAGTTGCAGTTGTGAGAAGGCATGTTGTACCTAGCGGAAGCTATCCTGGAGCGTGGATTGGAAAGAGGAGGGAGATGGATCAGCGGCTCATAGAATTGTGTCATCGGCATAAAGATGAATGAGGGAATTGCCAGAAGCCAGTGGGATGTTATTTATGTAGATTGAGAACAGTGATCGGCCAAAGATAGAGCCTTCCGGGACTCCCTTGGTGACAAGGAGGGGGTGAGAGAATGAATTATCAAACCTTACGCGTTACACCCGCTGAGAGAGATATTGAGAGAACCAAGCCAGTGAGTGTTGTGTGACCCCAATACTGCTCAGCCTGCTGATGAGGATGTAATGGTCAACGATGTCAAAGGCTTGGGCAAGGTCAATAAATATAGCAGCACAGTGTTGTTTTGTGTCAAGAGCAGAGGTAATGTTGTTTAACAACTTTAAAGTGGCTGTTGCATGTACTCCGAATGGAATATGTACCCAGGTAGGGTACCCAGGGTGATGGATTTTGGCTTGGTCTCTCTGGCCCACTGTCCCTGCCCGTCCTCCTACAGCTTCAACACCTGCTCCAGATGTCCCATCCTGAAATTTGGACAATGTGCGTTGCCAGTTGGTTACCAACATGTAGGAGTCAGTTCCTTGAAATAAGATAAGCTTAACAAGAAACAACCATAGGGAACAATTGTGTCCTGACCTGTTTTTTTTATTCTGCCCACTCTCACCATTATAGGCTACTACTACTAGACACAACTTTGTTCTACTATACTGTAACATACTTTTTTACTATACTGTTGCTGTATAGAAATGGGAAAAAATGTCCCATTGCTCTATTAAGAGGACTCACTGTTCTGTCACAAATTAATGTGTTAATGCTGGATTGCTGTGTATACTACTTCCAAATACTGGACACCCACAAAGAAGAATTGGGAGACTACTTTGGGTGGTTTGCGGCTTTGACTCACATAGACTGGCCCAGACTACTGCCGCCTACAGGAAACCACCCAAATGTACATTTCAACAATAGGTGGTCACTCAGTCAGTCTGTTAGCTACAGAACGCTCTCGGGAACTCTAATGCTTCCAGACAGAAAGCAAGCAATAATGCTGCTGAATGACTTATGCATTATCAGTGGTCTGACCTGACTGTCAGCTCTCTTTCGTTTTCCCGCTGGTGGTTGCAATGGAGCATCATCAGGCTGTAGGCAAAGTTTTTATCACCAACCGTGTCAAAGTACAAAAGCAGGGTAGTTTATTTGGATAATTACTTTTTTTATATAGGCTGAAATCTATTTACTTAGCAAGCATGCCCATCACACCTTGTGATCTAACAAATCAAGCTAGCTAATGGCATGCCAATACAAAAAAGTAACATCATCAGCATAATCTATAGCTACTTACTTCTGTTGGTTTTGTAATGATATTCTGTTAGGAACCCCAAGATCATGTAAATTTACTGCTTATACAGTTTACGTCCTCTGCCCTTTGTCTAAAACAAGTCAATTTCAAGACAGTTTTAAAGATGGTGAAGCTTTACTAAGTTACAATAAATATTTTTAAAAAAGGTACGCGTATGATCCGATCATTTGATTATTAAATTAATTCATCCAAACGAAAAACGATCATGCAATGTTTTTTCTTTCTGCACCAAAATTTTGTAATGGTAGGCCTATTTGTTTTCCAATTTTCAGCTCGAAACGGAAATTAGAATAAACAATGAAACCAAAACGAAATAATGAACAAAATTTGCTTATTTCTTTATATATTTTCCCGCACCACATGCGCAACGTAGCGATGGTTAATCGGTGAGTTCAAACACACCAATCTGAGTGTCATAACCATAAGAAAAGCATAACCAAAATGACCACGGTCCAATCAAACTGTATGGTCCAGTTCACCACTGGAAGCTTCCGTTTTCTAATGGCCTCACTCGAGCCATACATGCCTCTTATACATGATATGTTCGTAAATGGAAAGAAATATCATGAAACCTTGGAAAACTTGCGGGGAATCTCTGAGATCAGAATCCGCAGACTACTTGCCAACCATAACATGTAAGAAAGATATAAGCCTAATATTAAAAAATGACACAAACAAACATGTAGGCTACTATTTTCTGCAGCCAGTAGACAAACCACGTGTGTGTGTGTGTGTGTGTGTGTGTGTGTGTGTGTGTGTGTGTGTGTGTGTGTGTGTGTGTGTGTGTGTGTGTGTGTGTGTGTGTGTGTGTGTGTGTGTGTGTGGCAGACTGGACCTACTTTTGGCTGTAATAGGATTACAGGCTACCTGTCCTCAATTGGGGTACAATTGAAATGCAGAATTGGAAGAGCTCTGAGCAGTCCATGTACCTTACCATGAAGAATGGCGTCAAGTAGGCCTATGTAACCTTATAATTACATTACTATGTAGGCTAGTCCTAAAGGTTGTGTTTTTGCAAGGGTCAGGGTTATGAATGCCGTGCACCTGTAGGCCTAATATTACTTCATCTAATGCTGACAAAAGTTATTAGCCTAATATATTATATTTTCTTGCATGCGGTACCCGTAACCTCAAACAATCCCCATATAATGCAATGTATATGGGGCACAAATTACACATGTTGGGAGTGACTCATGTGATTGCTGTAGATGGCCATAGTAATTAAAATTGTTGCAAATGCAACTATGCCCATAAAACAATCTACAATTACAATTAGGGACTTTAGCAGACTCTTTCATCCAATGCGACTTACATTGGATAATACACATATTGACACACCAATGGCAGGGTCAACCATGCAAGGCGACAGCCAGCTCGTCAGGACCAGTTAGGGTTAAGTGTCTTGCTCAGGGACACATCAACTCGAACTTGCAACCTTCTAAACATACCTCATGAGCTAAGCCTAACCTAGACATCTATGAAGAAGTGTACAGGTCAGTGTCAGAAAAAAATATTTTATTAATTGCAATAATACCAATTATTAAGCATATCATACTTGTTTATGTAGACCTGCAGTAACACATTATGGGATGCGGGATCAACTTTGTGTGGATCATGGAAGAGTTTTACCTGTGTCTGTACATACAAATGAGGCTGTCAGAATATAGACACAACCAGCAAGGAGAGCCATACCTCCAAACCCAGTCAAAAAGGGTAATTTTTACCATCTGCAAGCCATCGGCCTACATTACACGTGACTTATGTAACAAAGTATATTAAGCCAAGTATTGCAACTAAGTATAAATTTGAGGTACCTGAACTTTACTTGATTACATCAATTTTCTGCTACTTTATACTTCTACCCAATAATAAATCACATGGTCACATCAGTTCACAGTCACATTGTCCAACAAAAGTTTTGACAATGTGACTGAATTATTATTAATTATTACATTATTAAATTGTTAAATAACAATTTAATAATGTGATATTGAATAATAAGTCACATTGTCCAACTTTTAAGAATAGTTAAATTTGGTATCTCCAGCACATTTAGCAGATAATAATTATTCTAGTATTTTGAATTCAGGACTTTTAATCATGTTTGAGTATATTTATTTCTACCCACCTCTTATTTTATTTTTTTACAGAATCACACAGTGGAAAGGATGTGGCCAGAAGTCAATAACAGGGTAAACTACCCACTAAAGGAGGCCCTGATACAGCTACAACATCAGGAAGCAATGGGGCTCTTTGCACAGCTCCACTACTTCCTGAACTTAATGCTGCTCCTTTATTTCCTGTCTTACATTATTGAATAAACTGATTAATCCAGGTGTGTCTGACCATTGTGACTACTCAGACACACCTGGATTAATCAGTTTGTCTAGTAATGTAAGACAGGAAATAAAGGAGCAGCACTAAGTCCAGGAAGTAGTGGAGTTGTGCATAGAGCCCATAGACATGGGCTGTGTCTCAATTCAGGGGTTGCATCCTTCGAAGGGTGCATTCGAAGGGCGATTACGTCACTGCGACGCGTCAAGGCCTGTCCCATTTCGAAGGCTCCTTCAAATGCGGCCGACAAATGCAGCCTTCTTTTCCCGGATTTGAAGGATACATCGGATGTATCCTTCGCGGCCTTACATATCCCAACATTCATTGCGGTATCCCAACATTCATTGCGCGTTGGATTATGGCGACCGAAGAGTTATCTGAAGCGGCAGGGACAAGTCTTACATTTAAATGTAAGTATTGATAGGTTTCAAACTTTCAAGTCACTCGAATAACTAACGAGACAAATGTTAAAAATTACAAAACTAATTCTAACATTTGGTTTAGGGAGCAAGGAGCATACTGCTCGATTTATAAAGTTGAGGGGGGAGAATGAGGCCCTTTTCACAGGGGCCAAATACTCGGCCAGTGTGGCATGGGGGTAAGGAAACAATGGTTTTGTTTATTTATAACATAAGTTAGGATAAGTAGAGGATGAGTGCTAATTTAACGGTAATCTTTACAAGATGGTCAAATGTAGATATTACAAATGGGCTATTGTTAACATGGGCTATTAACATGATTGATAAATGTTTATCTTTTCTCTTGTTTTCTCTCTGTGATTAATCATCTCTCTGTGATTAGGACAATTCTGGGAGAAATGGTCCAGAAGCAACTGCCAGGGCCTCCCTGCTCAGCCTAAAATCTGTCTTTGTCTCCTGGCCATTGAAAAAAACGGTCCAGGACAGGAGCTGTTAATATTAATCCTGCCAGTACAAGGGGTCTGGGCTGGTTTAGGGAAAGAAATAGAAGGAAAAACTGTTGAACAATAGCTGGATATTAAGTATGGAGAGCTTAGAATAGATAAGGCCTTAAATATATCTATTGTTATTCTATCTATCCAACAGTTATATATCTATTTAGGTTACTAAACCTGTTTTAGCTGATTAATGACAAAAACATTTTTTTTATACAAAAGTAAGGTTTGAACTGTTTTAAATATATAATTTATCAGATGTCAAAATGTCAAAGTTCAATGACATTAACGCCATATAAGAACGGGTGTGGAACTAACTGATATTAATTTTAACATTACTATTATTATTGATAATAATAATAATAATGAACATTACTACTGGTTAAAAGTAAAGTTACACAGCTTTACCAGTCTTTGGTCTTCTCCTTCTCGGAGACGGAGAAAAATCACCCGCCGGCTCCGGCAGTGAACTCTTTCCAGGTGGGCTGCCAATTAAAAACCGCAAGGAAACAAGGGAATCCATCTTTCTTTTTAGAATGGTATGTCTTGATGTTTATTGTACCTACCCATCTATTATCTTGTTCTTGGCTATGTGCAGGGACGTTGGAAGTAGTGGTGCGGGGGGTATTGGATTGTTGTATTGGAAAACAGAGTATTTGTGTGACGTTGTTTTAACTAAAGCCAAGGGACATAGGCTAATAACTGGTTAATGCGCGCACATTGTTTAATGCGCCGCGTAATTCTCGGTTCAGGAAGCGGCAATAAGAGCGGCACGTCATCACGCAAGGTAAAGGGCGTTAACGGCTTTTTACGCAATCCGGAAATGCTCCGTAGGCTAGACCGTCCCATTCCACAACGCTCGTTCGGCCTTCGATGCAGCCTTCGCGGTCTTCGAAGGCCACACCTTCGAAGGACGCGTCCTTCGAAGGATGCAACCCCTGAATTGAGACACAGCCATGGGGGACCAACCCGGTCTCACGAGATTTCGTGCTCATGCGCACGAAACGTTAATCTATTGAATCGTGTCCCAGAGTACGATTTTTCGACTTTTTTCGTGGAACGCATCACGAAATGTTAACCAATGCATTCTGAATGGGCACGACTACGTCACGGATAGACGCTGTGAGCATCTTTCCTATTGGATAGTTTTTAGGATATCTTTCTGTGAAAATGGCGGACATACTTTTTATTCTTGGTGGAAAATATGATATTTTAGCATAGTTACGCCATTAAAAGTGTTTATGTAAACATTTTTAGCGAGAAATGTGCATTTTACTTTCATAATCGTCGCTCGGCGAATGTGAAGGATGTTTGGTTTGATAGTTATGACGAAGAATATTTCAGTCGTCTCCACATAATAACATGGTTGGCTGCTATGATGTTTGCTATGGACGCTGAAACCAGCAGCTCGCATGCCGTTTAAATCATGGGAATAAAACCATTGTCTTTGCTGGTTATGTAAGGGATAATGTATAGAACGTACAGGCAACCAGTTGTGGGCCAGGAAGTGGATTTTCAATGGTCAGATACAGATCTTGCTATAACGATAATTGAATAAAAGTTATGGTCTACTTATAGATAGAATATTACAACAAAATAATTGTATATATATAATATATTTTAATATTTAATTAATTAAATACAAAAACGGCTTTAAACATGTGACATGCCTTTGGGCTTTTCTTTTCAATGGGCCTGCGTCAACGTCACGTCACTCACGGCAAACCACGTTGGTTAAAGGCGTCAATGGAGCTGCCGTAAATTGTGTTGTTTTTGTCGTAAACGTTAGCTTTCATAACCGCGCTAGCTTGGTTAGGAAATATAGTTATTCCATGAAAATATCTGCCCGTAACGGGGCAAACAAGGTGTCCTTTGACATCTACGTTTCGAGGCAATTGCAACGGGTGCCATACATGACCATATTTGACTATGTTTCAGGGTTAGTAATTAGCTGTCGATTTTGGGAGGCCTTTATCAATAATGACCCAGCTATAGATTGCTTCCCGATTGAGTTTTTCTGACAAATTACATGTTTATTTAACATCTACATTAGCAGCTGAGTCCAATGAGATCAAGCTCGACCTTGTGCCACACCGAGATCAATGTCCTAGAACCATAAGTTGTACCATGTAAAAATACAGGGGCCGTGTATTGTAGGGGGCCATGTAAGGCCGTGGAGTGTCATGCTTGGTGTCAATTGGACTCAGCTCAATGTGTAGATGATAAAATAACATGTCATTCGTCACAAAACTTTTATCGGAAAGCAAATCAATAGCTGGTCATTTATTGATTAAGGCCTTCCAATTTCGGCAGCTAATTACTACAACATGTTTGAATGTGTGTTCATGTGTGGCACCATTGCAATCGCCTGGAAGCGTAGATGTTGAAGGACATCTTGTTTGCCCTATTACGCCACCGGCCCTACAAGAAATTACTCAGCAAGTGCTCCATCTCGTTGCACCTCACCCAGCGGCTCGCTTGCAAGATTTTGGCCTGAAGTTCTACCCAGACCTACACCCTAGCCATCCAACATGCATATCTGAGAATCAGGCCTCTCTTTAATAATGACAAAAAGTTATGAGAGAAATGCACATTAACTTTTTGTTATCTCATAAGCGGCGTGGTGCTGGTTCCTTTTGACCTTTTGACCCCAGATTTCAAAAACTTGGCCACAGGCCAGCTGTGTCTAAACACCTTAAGCCACAAATGTACACCTCCATCCCACAAAAAATGGGGACTAGAAACTAACCTCTGTCTTATGTACATTTACTGTACTGTTGGAGGTCACGCCCCTTTTCCGGCCTTTTCGAGATAGCTAGGGATGCTAAAATGTTTACACACATTTCCCGGGTCCCCGAGAACGACATATCCGAGATTTGGAGTTCTAGCCCTTAGAGAAAAAAAGTTTTCCCAAATGGACTGTCATTTGGACAAAGCCCCTCAGAAGTGTTGCCTGCACAACCCGGTCTCACGAAAATTCGTGACACTGTCACGTTATTTAATCTATTTTTCGTGATCAGCGACACGTATTTTCAATACTTTCATGTCCAGAAGCACAAGTTTTCGGTACGGGGGTCCCAGTTAGGCCCTAGAATAAGGTATTCAAATTTAAGGGCGGTAGGACCTTCCTATCTCAAAAACAGTTTTTGGGGTCAAAAGGTCAAAAGGAGCCGGCACCACGCCGCTTATGAGATAACAAAAAGTTAATGTGCATTTCTCTCATAACTGGCTGATGATCTCATATATATATATATATATATATATATATACATATATACGATATTACTGCAATATATATATAATTATAATATATAATATATATTAATATATATAAATATATATATATATATATATATATATATATATATTGCAGTATACGTAACCATTTTCCCCCAAAATGCTGGGGAAACGCACCCTGTTGGTGCTATTCCTCCATTCATTTAGATGGGCGGAAGAAACGTGTATAGCATTTGTGGTTTTGGCATAAACATAACTAGGGCGCACTGTACTAATCTGCGCACACCCTTTCTGAAGGCTCTCTCTCTCTCGCTCTCTCTCTCTTTGTCCCTCCCTCTCTCTCTCTTCTCTCTCTCTCTCGTATCGTTTTGTGGAGCACGTTAATTGTCTGAGAACACTCCCATTCAGAATGCATTGGTTTACATTTCGTTCTTTGGAGCAAGGTTATTTTTATTTATTTTCAGCTTTTGAGGAGGTGCTTCAAAGATTGCAAATTTTTCTGCAATAATCCAAAAAACCCAATGGAAAAACCCGTTGGCTTTTTGTCAAGAGAACCCAGCGCGACGCTCACGTTCCGGGTTGGCCGACCTACGTCATCCCTCCACCACCTCTACTGCTATAAACACACATGTTCAAGTTGAATAGATGATAATATTAATAATAATAATAATAATAATAAATAATAATAATAATAATAATAATAATAATAATAATAATTCTGCCATAGTATTTATTTAAGGGGGGGGGGCATACAAGTCTTTTGGCCAATTCGTAGTGTTGATCGGCAGAGAAATAATTGTGTCCGCAAAAGACGGTGTCGTCGCTTAGCAACGGAAGACACTGGGGTTGAACACGTCACCGGACTACCCATGAAGTGAACGCGAGGCGTCCCACGGCATTAAGAAGAACCGTGTAACAACCGCGTGGCATAGATTTCCTCCTCAGATTAGGCCAATAAACAAATAATAAAATAGAGAAATAAAAACGGTCCGGCCCGAGGATAGTGGTGGTAAACAACGGGTGGGGCTCGGGCTCGGGCAGAGAATCTAAACACTGACTGGAACTAGCCTACTTAGCAGGTGTCAATAGGCCACATATCAGGAGTTAATGCACGCCAATCAGAATACACGAGTATTCCCCTGGCCGCAAACCGAATAAAACCGATTTTCGGTTTGCCGAAAAATCAAATCAAAAAATTAATAAAAAAGAAAAAAAGAAGCCGGGTGGGTGTTCATGTGGAATCGGCGATAGTGTAGGTCTATTACAGAACAGTTAGTGGCGTTCAGAGGCGCAGAATCTACTGTAGGCAAGTAGGAAAATCCACACAACACAACGTACACATTAGGCCTACTTCTATTTAGTAACAATATTTAATTAATTTAGGCTATTTGGCTGCTCCAAACTCAATTCAGCCCAAGCCTGGCGACAGTTAAGTTTCGGTTTTCAACTCCGCATTTTCTGAGACAGCAGAACATTAATTTTTGAATAGTGTCTGTGTTAACAAACATCAATTCAGTGAAGTAAAAAATCATTAACCAGAGAAGACATCAGGTTACCTTTACCAGAACATCTCCTAACCTTTAATTCTCATATAATTATTATTCTCATAGAATTATTATATATATCATTATCAAATTAGCCATGTGCTGCGCGTTCCCCTGATTGGCCAGGTAAGCCTCGCTTTGTTTATGATAAGCCACGCCCCTCAATTGATCGGGCACACAAAACAGCTCACAGTGACCCGTCCTGTTTTGTCGATTGTGTTTTTTATGCGTGGCTTATGTGTCCTGTTCTGTTCAACCTATCAATCAATTTATGTCAGAGTGTAGAGGAAAAAATAGGACAATTTCACTTGACCATTTCTTTGTAGGCTATTTAATAACAGGCTATCAAACGGACGGAGACATGCTTTCCATGATGCTTTGTCTGGATGTGTGTGTGTGTGTGCGTGTGGCGCGTGCGCGTGCGTGTGTGTGTGTGTGCGTGTAACTATCCGATCCGTAGATCGTAGTAAGAAATCAAATAAAACAAATAAAAGTTCATTGGATCAATTGAAGAAAGAGCATGAGCTCTTGTGGACGGAGAGAGAAAGCGGCACAAACAAAAACAATGTGCGCGCATTAACCAGTTATTATGTCCCTTGGCTTTAGTGAAAACAACGTCACACAAATACAAATACAAATACTAATAGATGGGTAGGTACAATAAACATCAAGACATACCATAAAAAGAACAGATGAAGCAGCTACCCTTGTTTCCTTCGCGGTTTGCCTACAGAGCAGCCCACCTGCATTTAATATATCCGTGAATTGTTACAATTTCTCAGAATCAAAGGCGAAAGTAGAAACAGGTGGCCAAAAGCTGTCGTATTGTTAGTTATCACAGACAATTTTAAGTAGAAACGGGTGTCCAAAAGCTGTCACATTGTTAGCTATCGCAGACAATTTTCAATATAAACACTTTATAACAATCAATGTTCTGTACGGAGCTCCTTCAGGGACGTTAGGGAGAACGCTGCCGGACAGAACCTTAGTTTGGAAGTCGTGCTCAGTGACACGACAAATACTTCCAATTGAGATACATGAGCTTGAAAATTGTGCTTCTGGACACGAAAATTTTGAAAATACGTGTCGCTGATCACGAAAAATAGATTAAATAACGTGACAGTGTCACGAATTTTCGTGAGACCGGGTTGGCCTGCAAGACCTAATGGTTCAGAATGTGGTGAAAAAACAGTTTTTGAGATAGGAAGGTCTTACCGCCCTGAAATTTGAATACCTTATTCTAGGGCCTAACTGGGACCCCCGTACCGAAACTTGGACCGGTCGGACCCCGAGGGCAGGAAGGGGGGCCCCTTCCTGCCCAAAACTTTACCCCCGAGGGCAGGCCCCCCCTTCCTGCCCCTCGGGGCCCAACCCGGCCCCAACCGGGCCAAGTTTCGGTGGGCGGGGGTCCCCAGTTAGGCCCCTAGAATAAGGTAATTCCAAATTTCAGGGCGGTAGGACCTTCCTATTCTCAAAAACTGTTTTGGGGGTCAAAAGTTCAAAAGGAACCGGCACCACACGCCGCTTATGAGATAACAAAATAGTTAATGTGGCATTTCTCTCATAACTTTTTGTCATTATTAAAGAGAGGGCGGCCTGATTCTCAGATATGCATGTTGGATGGCTAGTGTGTAGGTCTGGGATGTAGAACTTGTGTAGGCCCAAAATCTTGCAAGCGAGCCGCTGGGTGAGGTGCAACGAGATGGAGCACTTGCTGAGTAATTTCTTGTAGGGCCGGTGGTGTAAGAGGGCAAACAAGATGTCCTTCAACATCTACGCTTCCAGGCGATTGCAATGGTGCCACACATGAACACATTCAAACATGTTTAATGATTAGCTGTCGAAATTGGAGGCCTTAATCAATAATGACCAGCTATTGATTTGCTTCCCGATAAAAGTTTGTGACAAATGACATGTTATTTAGCACCTACACATTGAGCTGAGTCCAATGACACCAAGCATGACACTCCACGGCCCTACACGGCCCCCTACACTACACACGGCCCCTGTATTTTACATGGTACACCTATGGTCTAGGACATGATCTCGGCTGGGCACAAGGTGGAGCTTGATCTCATTGGACTCAGCTGCTAATGTAGATGCTAAAATAAAACATGTCAATTTGTCAGAAAATTCAATCGGGAAGCAAATCTATAGGCTGTCATTATTTGATAAAGGCCTTCCAAAATCGACAGCTAATTACTACCCTGAAACAGTCAAATATGGTCCATGTATGGCCACCGTTTGCAATTGCCTCGAAACGTAGATGTCAAAGGAACACCTTGTTTGCCCCCGCGTTACGGGCAGATAATTTTTCATTGGAATATCTATATTTCCTAACCAAGCTAGCACGGTTATGAAAGCTAACGTTTACGACAAAAACAACACAATTTACGGCAGCTCCATTGCCGCCTTTAACCAACGTGGTTTGCCGAGAGTGACGTGACGTTGACGCAGGCCCATTGAAAAGCCCAAAGGCATGTCACATGTTTAAAGCCGTTTTTGTATTTAATTAATTAAATATTAAAATATATTATATATATACAATTATTTTGTTGTAATATTCTATCTATAAGTAGACCATAACTTTTATTCAATTATCGTTATAGCAAGATCCTGTATCTGACACATTGAGAAAATCCACTTCCTGGCCCACAACTGGTTGCCTGTACGTTATATACATTATCCCTTACATAACCAGCAAAGACAATGGTTTTATTCCCATGATTTAAACGGCATGCGAGCTGCTGGTTTCAGCGTCCATAGCAAACATCATAGCAGCCAACCATGTTATTATGTGGAGACGACTGAAGTAGTCTTCGTACATAACTATCAAACCAAACATCCTTCACATTCGCCGAGCGACGATTATGAAAGTAAAAATGCACCATTTCTCGCTAAAAAATGTTTACATAAACACTTTTAATGGCGTAACTATGCTAAAATATCATATTTTCCACCAAGAATAAAAAGTATGTCCGCCATTTTCACAGAAAGGTATCCTAAAAACTATCCAATAGGAAAGATGCTCACAGCGTCTATCCGTGACGTAGTCGTGCCCATTCAGAATGCATTGGTTAACATTTCGTGATGCGTTCCACGAAAAAAGTCGAAAAATCGTACTCTGGGACACGATTCAATAGATTAACGTTTCGTGCGCATGAGCACGAAATCTCGTGAGACCGGGTTGGGAGGACAGCCTGACAAGCTTCTGCACATCCAATCTGACCTGAAAGATGTGAAAGATTGGCTGAAACAGATTTGTGCAATCATGGAATGTGCCCAGGATCCCAGATTTTTACATACAGTATTTCATACATTCGTAACTGGTTTTAGAAGTGTTTTACCATTGAAAACACAATAAAAACGTGTCTTGTGTTGATGGGAAAGGGATTCCAGATCAACTGGCAGGGACTGCAACAACAAGAAAGATCACAACAGATCTTCTTCCGGATGCCACAGTAGCAGCTGACATGTACGACAAGGACATTGGATCATCCCTGACCAGAATATCTTCATTTTGCGAAGTGACCCTTTTCTGTCTGAGGTCTACAAAGTGAGAGCGGAACAGCTCTTTGCCCAGTACTGCCCCAACCTTTCAGTTGTTTTTGAAAATGTAATGCAACTATACCTCTTTTAAAGAGGCCTTGATCCACATTGATGTACCAAAGTGATGTGCCTAATTTCACATTTGTTTGCTCTTAAAGTCCACCTCCACTTATAAATTTGATTTACTTGTTGTTCTAGTAATTTATTCTGGATTTTTAATTGTGTGGAGAGACTGTATCAGACACACATTATGCAGTCATTACTATAAGAGTACAGGGTAGAAGTATACTTGAAAATGAAATAATTAAATGAAATTAAAATGTAAATGTCAGCTGTTTATTTTACCATTTATAAAAAAAACAATGCTTTTCCATTTTGTTTACTGTCATTGTGTATATATCACAAAATATTCACAGGGCTTTTTTATGGAAAAAATATTTATTTTGCTGAAAAACAAGACATATCATATACAGGGCTTGTCAATGATGGAAGAGAGACGACCTCAAAAATATGTTAACACATTAAGTCCAACTTTCGGTATCTCCACTTAAAAATGACAACAGCAAATATGCTTAAACCAGTGTGGTGTTTCATAGAAAAGCATGGCACATAAACATCAACAACATTTGCTAGCTCTTGTAAAACCTCTTAGAGCTGAGAACGATAATGCAACATACAACAAACATCAATTCTCATTATCAAAAGCATTTATCAATCAAATGATCTACACTGTGAAAAGAAAGGTTTGATGACAAGAACAGATGCAGCATTTACTCTTCAGGGGCCAATTGACTAATGGCATTTACTGTTTCAGCAAGGCCAGTAACTCTGTGAATGTTGACGGAAGAATCATCTGCTCTATGCTTCAAACATAGTGATGATTTGTGAAGCCACAAAGTAGTGCAGGATCTGCATCCAACAAAGCTCTGACAGCATGTTGCAAATAGAGGTTCTTGCATGAATCCTGCCAGAATAAGAAATAAATATGACAGGTCTGGAAGGGTAATACAACACACAGAACAGGAAGATATAGGATTATTAGCTGTTGTTTTTATAGCAGTGGTTATTCAGATGTCCCGCAGCATTAAAAACAGCATTCTTGTGATGTTATTGATCCTATGTATGGCAGAAGCATGGTGCTCTTTGAGCATCAGTAGGAGTGAACCAAGTCCTTGCTCTGCCTCCAGATGGTCCAATCGCACCCTCCCATGCCATACAAGAAACACACCCACGAGCATTGACACTTTTAAATGAATGATTATGATGATGATGCATAAATTCGGTCAAATATGTCAATAATATCTTTTATCTTTGATGGCTAAATAACAAGTTTAATTCAATTATACTCAACGACAAAATGTACCTTTGCCAACCAGACAAGTGAAGGCAGCGTTTACAGTCATGGTCTGTTCTTCGTTCAGTCTTCGGTTTATTTCTTGTTTATATTGTTTCGAACCCTATAAGGTCAGAGAGTCGATGGCATTATACACCTCAGACAATCCCTGAGCAGCCAGGACAATCTCCTCGATTTTCTCAAACACACTGTCCATTCCACTATCGTTGTGTTACGGCACTCAGATCGGTGTGTTTGAACTCACCGATTGACCATCGCTAAACTGCACATGTGGAGCGGGAATATACAAAAAAATAAGTAGATTATGCTCATTATTTCGTTTTGGTTTCATTGTTTATTATAATTTCCCTTTCGAGCTGAAAATAGTAAAACAAACACCATTATACAACTTTTGGTGCATAAAGAAATAACCGAAAAACAAAATATTGACTAGTTTTTTCGTTTTTCGTTCGGATAAATGAATTTTATAATCAAATAAACGGATCATACATGGACCAAAAAAGAATACCTCATAGCAAAGTAATTCTGTTGATCTTGGTTTTCGGGGGTTATTGATGTCCAATATGTAGGATTTGTATTTTTTTTCTTTACTGGGGGCATATTTAAAAGATTATTGTTGACTAGCTCCAACGAATAACTATTAAAGAAGATCGAAGGCTAGAAACAAATTTGTGAAGAGCAAGTTTATAACAGCCAGCCCACATCCAATCAGTACACCACCAATTGGTGCCCACATCCAATTAGTGGGCTCTAATTGGTGGTGTAGGCAAATACACATGGCGTGGATGGTTAGTAGGCTAATAATAATGAGGGTCTAACAATTATTTTCTAGACGGCTCCGTTAGAGCAGAAAATACATCCATCATACGTGAGACATACAGAAATGTAAAAATAACGGTTAACAATTGCAGGGAAGGACCTGCGAGTCGGAGTAGGGCTGGGATAGAGGGTAATTGTTGGCCTAACAAAACGGCGACAAGAAGAGGCGACGCCTATTGTAGCCAAATTGCTTTTAGTTAGAGGTAATTAAGTTCCAAAACGGGAGTGAAATGATTCCGAAATAGTCTTTGTAACATCAACTAACTTTGGCTATAGTCTGTAGGAATGTTACGGTTAATGATGATAGCCTAATAGAAAGAGTTGCCTTTTCTCGAAGTACATTAATGCTTGAATTTAGTAATCGAAGTAAAGCTTCTGGATAAACTTGGCATAGCGGGGGCCTGTGGTTTAGCGGGATCCTGTGGCGTAGCGGGGGTCTGTAGTGTAGCGGGGGCCTGTGGTGCAGTAGGTTATGTTTTGCACCTGAGAGTATTAAGCGTCTTTATATCGTATTTGTATTGTAAAATGAACATTGATAAACTCGACTGGGGAAGCTAGGTGCTGACTGGGGACGCAAAACGTTGAAAAGAGCCGACCTTCCAAGCTACAGGCCCCGGCGCTGCAGCTGGATGCTTTTTCATTTTGTGCTGTAGACAAGTGCTTGAAAATTCCTTAAAGGGGACATATTATGAAAACAACACTTTATTCTGGGATTTGTGGTGTTGTTTTGGGTCCGTGGTGCTCCCAAACACATACAAACTTTGAAAAAAGTCTGCATATGATTTTTTGAGATATGCATTTCTGAAAAGTAGGCCTACCCCGCGCCAACAGGTTAACCGAAGGCGAGGTCAGGTTTTCGGCGCCCCCTCCTAAGTAGGAAGGGGGCACAGTTGAATATTACCTCCCACTTCCCTACTCCCCTCCAATCAAAGCATAGCTAAGAGTTTGTGGACCAGCAGACGCAGCAAGCAGCTCCGACGGGGGAACTCGTGCAGCAGCTTCAGCTCCCGGGAGTACAACTCTGAGCTGCCGGACTGCCGTGGACAACAATTCTCACTCCGAGAGGTCGCATTTTTGACGGAACGGTCTAGTGGACTTCGGCTTCGATTCCTGCACGCGAAAGGTCACCTTGCCGCTTCTTTTTTCGACGACAGTGGGGTTTCCCACTCGTTTCAATGTAATCCAAATCACTGGCATTATATATGAACGCAATGAAGCAAATTCATCTCATTGGAACTAACGGGAGACGATGGCAGCACATAGAAACGCTATGAGCATTTCATCCCATTGGCTAAACGGGGGACCCGATGGCTGCGGCATAATGACGCTATGAGCCGGCTTTCGGTTGTCTGACGCGCTTCTAATTTTTTCGGACGCACTGGGGTTTTCTCACTCGTTTACAATGTAATCCCTCCACAGGCAAAATATATGAGACGCTAATGGCATTCATCGTCATTGGCTAACGGGACCGATAGGACTGCACATAGAGACGCTATGAGCATTCAAACGCGACGACTAGTTGTGGGCGCAGGAAGTTGGATTTTCAATGTCAGATTACAAGATCTTGTACACATAATTGGAACGAAAAGTTATGGTCTTACTTAAGATAGAATTATTACATACGAAATAAATTTGTATATATATAATATATTTTAAGTATTTAAATTAAATTTAAATACAAAAAACGGCTTTAAAACATGTTGACATGCCTTTGGCCTTTTCTTATCAATGGGCCTGCGTTACGTCATGTCACGTCACTCTCGGGCAAACCACGTTGGTTAAATGGCGTGCAATGGAGACTGCCGTAAATTGTGTTGTTTTTTGTCGTAAACGTTTCATCTTTCCTAAACCAAGCGCTAGCTTGAGTTAGGAAATATAGACTATTCCATAGAAAATATCTGCCCGTAACGGGCAAACAAGGTGTCCGTTTGACATCTACGTTTCAGCCAATAATGCAACAGGTGCCATTCCATGATCCATATATTGACTAATAGTTTCAGGGTAGTAATTAGCTAGTCGAGTTTTAGGAGGCTTATATACAGATAATGACCAAGCTATCAAGATTCTTGCTAATCCCGGATTAAATGAAGTTATTCTTGACCACACATTGACATTATTGCAATCTACATTAGCAAGCTGATTCTAATGAGATTCAGCTGCAGATACCTTTTTTTTTTTGTGCCACACCGAGAATTAACAGTCCTAGACCCATAGGTGTACATGTAAAATCACAGGTGCTCGTAGTTCTAGTGCAGGTGGCCGTTGTAGCGGGCCGTTGGAGTGTCATGCTTGGTGATCATATGCAGACTCAGCTCAATAAGTGTAGATGCTATAAATACAGCATGTAACATTTTGTCACAAACTTACGGGAGCAAATCAAGTAGCTGGTCATTTATTGATATAAGGCCTCAATTTCGACAGTAATTACTACAACATTTTTGAATGAATGTTCATGGTAGGCACTCCATTGCAATCGCCTGGAAGCTAGATGATTTGAAAGACATCCTTGTATTTTGCCCTCTTACGCCACCAGCCCTACAAATAAATTACTCAGCAAGTGCTCCATTACTACGTTGCAACCTCAAGCACAGCCAGGCCAGTTTTGGCAGAAGAAGGGCTCTAACCTGCCCAAACGGCCCGCAGGGGCAGGCCCCCACCATTTCTGCCCTCGGGGTCCAACCCGCGGCCAAGTATTCGGTGCGGGATGGTCCCAGATTTAGGCCTAAAATAAAGGTAATTAAAAATTTCTGGGCGTAGGAGCCTTCCATCTCAAACCCAATCTGTTTTTTCACCACATTCTGAAACACATTTAGGTCTCAGGACAACACTCTCGAGGGGCTTGTCCCAATGACATGTCCATTTGGGAAAACATTTTTTTACTCAAGGGCTAGAAAACTAAATTCGGATGTCATTCTCGGGGGACCCAGGAATGTGTGTAAACATTTAGAATCATTCCCTAGCCCTATCTCGAAAATGCCGGAAAAGGGCCGGACCATCCAAACAGAATTACAGTTAAATGTACATAAGACAGAGGTTAGTTTCCTA